>LOEQ01004115.1:134103-144215 GCA_001685075.1 Bramus lutescens | reverse complement strand
GGGGCAGTGAGGTCAGGGAGGCAGCCTTCATGTCTGGGGCAGGTGGTGGGACCACAGAGACTCAAGTAAACTTGATAGGTACGAGTCAAATTACCAGGGCCTTTAAGGCCATACAGGGAAGCTTGGAGTTAACTTGACACAGGACCAAGAGCGAATGCGGGATTTTGACAAAGGGCATGACTTTATTGCAGCAATAGTTCCAGACTCCATTTGGCAGTGAAATACAGGATGAAGTAAGACAACCTGGCACTCGGCTGTTCATGATTAGCGAGGTGAAATAGGATTTTCTGGCTGTGGTGGAAGCTGTATGGGAAAGGTAAGAAATACCCCAAGAAAAGTCCAGTCAGTTTTGGTGCCTAGCTAGATGACATTGTGTGTGTGTGTGTGTGTGTGTGTGTGTGTGTGTGTGTGTTTTATGGAGGGGTCACTACGGGCAGGGGGTTTGAACAGAGGAATTAATGGTGGAATGGTAGAGCTGAAGAAAGATGTTTTTGAAGATGGTGAGTTTGAAATGACAGTGAGCAGCGTGAGGGGACACTGTGGAAGGCCAGTTTCAAGAGATACTGAAAAACACTTTTCCAAGCCAAGAGTACCTTTAGTCTCAGTAACCAGGCCAGCAGTGTCGGCCTCACATGGCTGTGGAGCTGATGAACTATGGGACTATGTTGAGGAGTTAGGTCTACCTAGAGACTCAGCCTTTGGGGTCTGACTGTGCCTGCATCTCCTCTCTGGCTGCGTGTGATGCCAGTAAATATCAAAACTGACCCCTGCAGGACATGGGAGCCCAGCTAGTGACTCTCTCAAACTATAAAGTAAAAGGAAGACGGGATAACTTAGGGTTAGCATGTGATTAGCACGTGAAAGACTCTGGGTTTGATGCCCAGTACCAAGAACAAAGGTAAAACAAATCAGAAACTTCCTGACTCCAAATTTCACCGTGGTATGTTTGAGATACACCATTCCCATGGCAGGAAGTTGGCTGGGGAGGTCACAGCAGTCGAAAAGTAAGAGAGGATGCTGGGGAAAAACCAGGGCTTGACAGCACCCATAGAACTAACTAGACTCTTCTTTCTCGGTTTCTTTTTTGTCTTTTTGAGACAGGGTCTCACTGTGTAGCTCTGGTTGTCCAGGAACTCACCTCAAAGGTAAGGTTGGCTGGCTTTGAACTCTATCTCCTGAGTGCTGGGGATAAAGGTGTGCACCACCGTACCGGCTAGAATAGGCAATGTTTGGAGGGAAGAAATCAGAAGGGACCAGTTAGTGGTCCCTTGATTGACTGATGCGGGAAATGAGTAAAAAGGAAGATCCTAGGATGATGTCCGGTAATGGAGAATGGTTCCTGATGACGTTACTGAGATAGAAAAGCCTGAAGGAAAAGTGAATTTGAATAAAGAAGAGCACCATAAATTTAGTTTTCAGCATGGTAATAGAATAATGCCCACACTCCATGTTGTTCAACATCCTATTACCCCAAACCTGTGAATGTATCACCTTCCACAAAAAAAAATGGTAATATATGGAGGTGAATAAATGAAGAATTTTGAAAGGAAGAGAAGGCTCTTGACTGTCGAGGTAGGTGTCTTTAGTCAGTATTTTGTTGCTGTGAAGAGACACCATGACCATTGCAACTCTTATAAAGGACAATATTTAATTAGGCTGGCTTACAGTTTCAGAGGTTTAGTCCATTATCACCGCGGGGAGCATGGCAGCTGGAAGTGTGGCAGCTGAGAGTGTAGTATGGCCACATGCAGGCAGACACAATGTTGGAGACGGAGCAGAGATTCTCCATCTTGATCCAAAGGCAACAGGAAGTGAACTGAGATACTGGGCATGGCTTGAGCATATATGAGACCTCAAAACCATCTCCACAGTGACACGCTTCCTCCAACAAGGCTGTATCTACTCCAACAAAGCCACACCTCCCAATAGTGCCACTCCTTACAAGCTTATGGAGGGCCAGTTGCATTCAAACCACCACAGCAAGTCGACCGAAGCTACAGACAATCTGATGGGTGAAAGACAGAGTCAAGAGTGATAAAAAGTGAGAAAGATGAACCACTGCTGACTTTAAGGATGAAAAGAGTCACAAGGAATACAGGTAATCTCTGCGAGCGGGAAAAGGCAAGCCAACAAATTCTGTCCTCAGACTTCCAGCAGGAACGTAGTCCCGCTGGCATCCTAGTTTTACTGTTTTCTCCAGGAGCTGAGAGATAATTTGTGTAGCCACCAAGCTTGTAGGAACCTTTTCACCATGGTAACAGAAAAGTAACATAGACACATTTGAGTGTGAGGTATGGGGGAGTCAGTCAGTCACACACGTGAATTGTTTAATGACCTAGACGAGGATTACAGATTTCAGTCTTTGGTTCGTGCTATGTACAGGGTGTATTGCATTTTAGCATCTATGAAACAGTTATGTGTTTTACAGATGACTTGTCATTTTTGACAGACAACAGACTAATGTATCTTGTGTGCCTTCTGCCTGTCAGACTGGATAAATGTGACCCTCTGGAAATTTCACTTTACAAAACAACTAAAGACCATTTGAGTAAATTGTGTGGAATGTCATTGCCTGAAAACATCTATGAGCATGTTTATAGACAATCTAAAGGGGTCAGCATTAAAACTTTGAGAGTGGGTGTCAATGGCTTGCAAGGAAATTGTAGAAATATTAAGAGAAATCTTTTTTTCTTAAAAAGTTTAACTTTATTTCTGTGTGTGTGGGGGGGTACCTGTGGAAGCCAGAAGTGGACATCAGAACTAAATCTGTAGTTATAGCTGGTTGTAAGGGGCCTGATGTAGGGTCTAGGAATTGAGCTTGGGTCCCCTGGAGGAGCAGAGTGCTCTGAACCACCTGGCCAGCCTCAACAGAGAAAAATGTAAAGTAATGTCAAATTACCAGTAGTTCTTGATGGAGCAAGAGACTATCCTGAGTAATGGCAAACAAGAACAGAGATGATATTGAGAATTAAGAAAACAGACTCCAGGGGCTGGGGAGATGACTCAGCAGTTAAGAGTGGCCCGGGAACCCAGTTTGGATCCTGGCACCCATGTTGGGCACTTCGTGTAACTTCAGATCAAGGGCACGCATCACCCCTGGCTTCCTTAGGTGCCTAAACTCACACGCATATACCCCCACAGAGACAGACACATAAGCATAATTTTAAAATAATAAATGCCACTAAAATTTGGATTCTGAAAATGAATGATTCTCTATTAGCCAACTTAGCGGGATGGCTGAGAAGTGTCTGAGGCAGCTGGCTTACAAAGGAAGACTTGTTAGGAGCAAAGAGAGTACGTATAGAGGAAATGGGTGACTACAACTTGAACCAGGAGCAAAGAGGGTGGGCTGGGGCCACACTCAGATCTTGTACAGTGCTCTTCCGAAAAGTTCTAATGACTCCCACAAGAAGTACCTACCAAAGGCATGCCCCCAAAACCTGAGGACCGCGGCTAGGCTCTCATCCCAAGGCTCCACCATTGCCCCATGGACTATGTCTTCCATTCCAATGGACACTGAGGAGACACTCGATCCATAACCAAACCATAACAAACTCAATAATCAACATGTTTTGTTTGTATTCCTTTTTTAGATGTTCCCAACAGTAAAAGTGGTGTTTTGATAATTATGGAATAAAGAGTTTAAGTGAACAACGTCACATCAACCTAGTTAATACTCTTCTTATTTCCACCATTTTTAAATGATGATGAATTTGCATGGAATGATATCATAAGTTTAATGGTCTTTGTAGATGCAGGGAGGGGTAAGGTTATACAGAAAGAGATTAGATCCTACAATGAACAGCCAATCCAGAGGAAAATCTAAAGAAACAGTATTGCCAAACAATGTGTCAGTGTCTACCTAGAGTCATTCAAATACATTTAGACTCCTTTATCTTATTTGGGGCAATTTGTCCCAGAGAAATTATCAAGAACAACAACAAAAACTATATTAGTTAATGGAGGTTGCTTCCACGGGGAAGTGAGGTAGGCATGGAAGATATCTCAGAAGGTGTGCTCTGTCCCCAAGTCCCAGGCCTCTGACACTGGCTCCATGCCAAACTGGAAACACAGTGCATCCCTGTTCAAAATACAGTCGTGGCTCTAGTGGGCCTTCAGCTTTTGAGTTCTAAACATCCTTTTCTCTCTTCTAAAGGGTGTGTAGATCATCTCCCCTTCTCTGTGTACTTACAAAGAGGGGAAGGGTAACTGGATCGCTTTGATATCATTCAGCGCAGCACCCTCCTATTGGGCTATTTCTAGAAAACAAGACATGAGCATGCCTGATGGAGTGCAACACCCCCATAAAAAAGAATAATCTGAAGTTATTTTCTGTCAAAGGCCATGGGTACAGAGGGCACTCAAAATTGCATGGACACAGTCTGGGAAAGGACATATTTTCTTTTATAACAGGGAGAAAGAGGGATTGAGAGAGAGAGAGAGAGAGAGAGAGAGAGAGAGANNNNGAGAGAGAGAGAGAGAGAGAGAGAGAGAGAGAGAGAGAAAGAGAGAGAATTTAAACTCCTAAATAACTAAATATCCATTATTTTTGTACATTCATTAGTACAATTTTTACACATTACTAAGCTAACCCTTATGATTATGAATGAAAGGTAAGCTGAATGTTGAACAGAATTACCACAGAAAATTTCATAAAATACATCTTTATATACAAAATTATAACAGCTGGGTAGGGAATGGGGCTTTGAATGACTATTTAGTTTGATTTCTGTGAGGCATGGTAAGGTGGTTTTATAAGCATGTGAGGTAAAATACATGATTTGAATATTGCTGTTAAGGAAATAAAGCTGCTGATATAATTCATAAAAATTCAGAAAATCCCAACTACTAAGTATGAAATAATAGAAATTATAGATCAGTGATCAATCAAGGGGTCTGATCTAAGTAAATGGTGTTGAAGCAAAAATCCCTGAAGTACGATGACATGCCTGCCCTCATTTTTTTCACAACAGAAATAAATTTGTTGTAATGGTTCTCAAAAAAAAAAAAAAGAAAGAAAAAAAAAACCCGAAGTGGAATGTCATACAACTCTTTAGTAACATTTTGACTCCTTCAACTAAAGGATTTTCACATATAATGGCTCTTACTCTACTCTGGAAATTGGATATAATTTTCAATTCCTTGTGAAGAACTGGCAAAGACCCAACCAAGATCTAGCACTCTTGAATATTATGTTTTAGCTCCATGAGGTCTGTGCTCTAGACAGCAAGTCCCTCTACTCCTCTATTCAGGATTATTATCTTTCTCTAAAACTTCCCATCTTCCTTGTACAAAGTCACTTGGAATACAGAGTTCTAGTTATCAGGGGCTATCCAGTTACAGACCGATTTTGTACAATAATGACTTCTCAGGATATTTAAATGCTGGTTTATTTTTATGCAAAATTGTTCTAGATTTTTCATTTGCATTTCTGAATCATTATTCTTGATTATATATTTTGCATATACCTGTGTGCATAACTCTGTGTGTGGGGGGAGGAGAGGGAGAGGTGGGGAGAGAGAGAGGGAGAGGTGGGGAGAGAGAGGGAGGAGGGAGAGGGAGAGGTGGGGAGAGAGAGGGAGAGGTGGGGAGAGAGAGGTGGGGAGAGAGGGAGGAGGGAGAGGTGGGGAGAGGAGAGAGAGAGGGAGGAGGGAGAGGTGGGGAGAGAGGGTGAGAGGGGGGAGGGTGAGAGGGATGGAGGGAGGGACGGAGGGAGGGAGAGCATCTATCTCCTCCACCCATATAGTTTCAGGAGGAGAAAGGAAGTGGGACAACAGGATTCCTTCCCTTCCAAACCCCCACACAATCTCCAGGAAGGAGATTTCCCTGACTATCTGAAAGTGGAAGAAGGGAAGGAAGGGACAGAGAAATGGAGTAGACAGAGCTGACCCAGTCTATCTCCAAGCAGCCATACCTAACAAGTGAACACTCTGGGAGCTATTGAAGATCAGATTTCTGGTCTGTGACCTTGGGAGACTAAGAGCAGCAAGAGAAAAAGCAGCAGATGCAGAGAGGAAAAATGAGAGATCTGCCAGCATCCAAGGGCATGAGTCTATTTCATCCTCAGTCCCAGCTAGACCTGTGCCTTTGGATCCCACAAGATACCATGCGTTCTAATAGGTATTTCAAACTATTAATATGGCACAAGGGAACCAAACAAACAAACATCTGGGGGACAAAATAACTGGCACTTGGCCCTGGAATCCCACTGTTGTTCTGAACATAATCCTCTGATAGAGCATGGAGTTCTGAGAAGTTCCTGGAGGTTGAGCAGGGCTTGTTGGAGCGGTGAGCCGGCAGTAGGGAGTTTCACAGCAACAGGAACAAAATAGAAACAACCAGGGCTACCCGTAGGAGCAAGGACCAGCTCTGTCTGGGCCTTTCCAAGTCGGCTTGTCTCACTGAAGCCGGTTTAAATAGTTCCCCTTTGGTGCTAGAGAAGATGATTTATGCCTCAGTTTGTCGCCCTGTTCACTGGTCAGTTTTGATGGTAACTTCATAAAGTCTTGGGAATAAAACTTGAAAGTAATTTTGTCTGAGTTCCCACCCCAATTTACTTTTCATCCTAATAATTTATCACAAGTGAGAGGAAAGAAATCTGTTTTTCTACTCATTGATACAATTTAATAAGCCACTTTTTATTACAATTTAATATTTGTTTATTGTGCGAAATTTTCAAACTATAGATAAAGGGAGAAATTTTAACACATGTATCCAATTAATATAAGTAAAAAAAATTAATGCCATTGTTTGTATAGAATCTGACTTTATACATTTATATAACCTCTAGGCTTTACAAGAATAAGTGAATATGGAAACAATCTTTTTTTTAGTTTAATTTTATTTTATGTGTATGATGTTTTGACTACATACATGTATGTGCACCATATGTATGCAGTACCAGCAGCGGCCAGAAGAGGGGGTTGAGTCACCTAGAGTTTATAGCTTAAATTAACTACATTTTGCCTTGGGGCTTTTAACCTTTTTGTTTGGTTTTTTAATTCTGTATGATCTACTTTCACTACATCCTCCGTGTCTGACTGGCCAGCAGCTAAATAGCTGGCTAGCCCGAGGCATCTCCCTTATTTTCTCTCTCAAGCCTAGATTCCTCCTCCTACTGATTGCCTTTCTGCTTGTCAGCCCCACCTACCCCTCTACTGCCTAGCTATTAGCTGTTCAGCTTTTTATTAGATCAATCAGGTGTTTAAGATTTGGGCATTTTTATAAGTAACAGGAAAAAGAAAATGATTGATTCCATAGTGATATAAAGTAGCTAGTTCATAGTCAGTGGAATGACCTCTTTTTAAATGACATGATACCAAATGTTTGTATGGAACCTTCTTATGCTGTTGGTGAGAATGTGAAATGGTGTCACCACCATAGAAAATGGTTTGGCATTTCCTCAAAATGTTAAACACGGCTACCATGTGATCTAGCAATTCTACTTCTAGATATACACTCCAAAGCAACAAAGACTTCCATCCCCACACGTTTGTGTACAAATGTTCCTAACAGCATTATTTATACAGTCAAGTCCCAGAGATGATCCAAACGCCTAGTAACTAGTAAGTAAGGAAGGTAGATTTATAAGATAAAATATTGAGCAATTTAAAAATGAAGTAATACTGGGTGGTGATCATGCACCTTTAGTCCCAGTAACTGGGAGGCAGAAGCAGATGGATCTTTGTGAGTTCAAGGCCAACCTGGCCTATTGAGCAAATTCTAGGACAACCAGGACTATACAAAGAAACCCTGTCTCAAAAACAAAACAACAACAGCAACAACAATAAAGCAACAACCTACGCTACAATATAAATGAACTTCAAGAACATTTCTAGTGACAGAAGCCAATCACAAAGGAGCACATGTAGCGTGATTCTGTTCATCAAATCTATTTGGAACAGGTACAGCTATAGAAATAGAGAGTAGACTAATAGTTGCCTAAGACCAAGAGGGTTAAGGAGAGGACATGGGCTTGACTGCCAATGAGTATGGGCTGTCTTTCTGGGGGTGACAAAATGCTCTAAAATTACACGGATAATGATTGCACAACTCGGATCATCCATCCTCTCTGCTGCACTGTATGCTTTCAATGGCTGGATCACGTATTATGTCAATGTTATTTTAGTGAGGGCTTCTGTTTCTACAAGAACAAAATCAGATTTCCACAGGTACTTTCGTCTTCCCAAATTTCTGCCGCTGCTATGGAGGCTGCTGTACTATTTCCTAGATGTAGCTTCTCAGTCAGCATCTCACTGCAGACATAGGATGTGGTCCTCTAGTGTATAGTTCAGTTGTGAGTTCAGTGTTCCAACAAAGCCAGAAGACGAAACAGCCTTGAGAGCTGTTAGAACACTTGTTTGTCTGTCTGTGACAAGCCCTTACTACGTATCCCTTGTTTGTCTGTTTGTCCGTCTGTGACAGGCCCTTACTACGTCTCTCAGTCAGATCTTGAACTTGGGATTCTCCTATCTCTACCTCTTGAATGCTGGGGTTATATGTACAAAACTTCTCTGCCTGGTTAAATGTTTGTTTTTAATTGGACCAAAACAAGAAAGGACTACAGATCAACAAGAGAAAAATGCTCCCCTTCGTCTTTGAACTTCTGGATAACCAAAACTCTTTGATCATATAGATAGAGCATGAAATGCTTGGTCAATTCCAAACTAATGGCAGAATTCTCTGGAATCTGCTGGAAATCATGCGGGTTTCTATAAAAAGGAAGTTCTGGGAGTTTCCAGGAAGTCAGGGCTACTAGTATCTGGCTTTAGTCAACAATCTGGCTTCGGCTTTCACATGAAGGAAGCCATCTGTTCCTGGGAGCGGGAAAGTGGAAGATAGTTGTGTGATTGCACTCCCTCTGACTCATCATACACCATGGTTCCTAATATAGCATGTATCCACTGCAGAACAAAGACAGCTCTGAAGACATCAGCCAACACACATACAAGGCGATGTACTGGTCCCTTCAGACTTGATGTATGCAAACTTCTTGGAGAAATGTAATCAATGAAAGGAAGATGACCAAAGGAATCAAAATAACCAAAGGCATCAGCAGGCAATTGCCAAAATTCTAAGTTCTGGCACTTTATTAAAGAGGCCCTGGGGAAGACAAAAACTACAGGAAGGCAAGAGAATTTGCTGTGTCATGCCTTCAAGAAGTCCATAGTCTATTTGAATCAAAGCTTTCATACATCAAAAAGGGAAAGAAAACTTCAAAAACAAAGAAATATCTGTGTGCATACATAAATATATAGGCGAGTAATTATAATTATAAAATATGTTCATAGTGTTTATTTGATATATTCTGCATAGTGATGGGTTTCAGAGGCAATTTCAAGTATATCATGCATTTTATATCATATTCATCCCTTATCACCCCTCCTTCTCTCCCCACCATTCCTCTTTCCCCCAATTTCCCTTCCATTATCATGTTATATATGTGAAAATAGTTGTATGCCTCTATATACAATGCAGAATCTACAAATAAAGCACCTTGCTAGTCTTTCTGAAAATGGCTTATTTTGCTTAATAAATCATCTCCGATTGTAACCATTGCTCATAAGTAACACAATCTCATTTTCTTGTATAGCTGACTAAGAGTTCACCGTGTCTAAATTCTAATGCCTCCATCGGCCTGTTGGCAGATGTCTTGGCTAGTTCCATCACTTGTCTATTGTGAATGGTGCTGCAATCAACACAGCACCCATATTTCCAAGGTGCATTAGCTTAAACGGCTTTGGCATGGCCCCAGGGATGGGACAATTGGGTCACATCGTACTTCTGTTTTTTGAAGAACCACCATAAAATAGACTCAAGGACAGAAATCATATGATTATCTCAGTAGACACAGAAGGATATTTGACAAAATCCAACGTTCCTTAGTGATAAAATTCTTAAAGAACCTAAGAATAAGAGGACTGTGCCTTAACATGGTAAAAGCTCTCTATGACAAACCTCTACCAGCATCGTATTAGAGGGAAACTCCAAAGCTTTTCCACCAAGATCAGGACTGACAGGAGGGTATCCACTTTCTCGTGGTTCTTGAAGACCTTACTAATGAAAAAGAAAGAAAGAAAGAAAGAAAGAAAGAAAGAAAGAAAGAAAGAAAG
>LOEQ01004115.1:105317-129200 GCA_001685075.1 Bramus lutescens | reverse complement strand
GGTCCCACAGTGTCCGTCTGGTCCCACAGTGTCCGTCTGGTCCCGCAGTGTCCATCTGGTCCCGCAGTATCTGGTCCCACAGTGTCTGGTCCCACAGTGTCTGGTCCCACAGTGTCTATCTGGTCCCACGGTGTCTGTCTGGTCCCACAGTGTCTGGTCCCACAGTCTAAGGTAACCAACAGAACGTGGGTTTGATGTGCTGTTCACTTTACTGTCAAGTTTGGAAGTGCTCATAAGGAAATGTTAAGACCAGGTCTGATAGCTCTGGCCTAGAATACCAGCTAGGGAAGCTAACACAAGAGAATTGCAAGGCTTCCCTGAGATACGGAGTAAATTTAAGGTAAGCCTGGGCAACTTAGTGAGATCCTGCTTCAATACAAAAGCAAAAAGAGGGCTAGGAATACAGTTAGTCCATAACAGAGTCGTTTCCTAGCACACACAGAACCGTGGATTTTTAAAATTCTTCTCTCATATCTTACATCCTACCTGCAGTGTCCCCCCCTCATCTCCTCCCAGCATTGCCCCCATTTTTTCCCTAGACTACTCACCTCTGTTTCCCTTCAGAAAAGAGCAGGCCTTCCAGGGACATCAACCAAACATGGCATAGCAAGTTATGATAAGACTGAGCACATACACCTTCATGTCAGGGCTGGACGAGGCAACCCAGTAGGGAGAAAAGGGTCCCAAAAGCAGGCAAGAGTCAGAGACAGCTCCTACTCCCGCTGTTAGGAGTTCTACAACAACACCAAACCATACAGCCATGGCATATATGCAGAGATCTAGGTCAGACCTATACAGGCTCCCTGATTATCGCTTCAATCTCTGTGAGCCTATGTAAGCCCTGCGGAAGCCTGGATTTAATCCCCAGTTCTAGAAATTAAATAATAGTTAAAAAGTATTAACTACTAAATAAATAATTCAAAACTACTAAACTATTAAAATGGGTTTAAAAGCAAGAAAATAAACCACTAGTCTTCAAGATGGCTCTGATACTGCCCTGGGTAAAAACCTTAAGCCTAGAACAGATCATTTCCCCAAAGGCAAAGGATACAAATAAAAAATACACCTTTTCCTCTTAAGTTTCTTTTCTGGGTCTTTTATATCGGCATTTGGAGATTTGGTTTATACAAATGCCATTCTTAAAACCTTAGAGCTGAAATCGGTGAGTGAGAAAAGTCGTTCCCTTCCCTGCAACCATAGACCAATAGACAGCCAAGACCTACTACGCTTCAATGGCCTCTGTCCACACAGAATTTGGACAGAGTTTGTGCTTGGAGTTTGCCTAGGGTTCAGAAACAGAAACGTTGTACTGTTAAGTTTTCAGAAATAGCGGCTACATCTGTTTCACCCTCACATCCCCTCAGACTGTACAGCTTGGGAAAGTATGCTGATTTCTATTCCTGGAGGGGGCCCCGCTGCTCAATGCTGCTGAATGAGAATTCCAGAAACCGCGAACAAGGCACTCCCAGTGGATGCGTCCTGAATGGAGCAAAACAGTAGCGCAGCATGAAATTTCTAGCAAGTGCCAAAGATGAAGTCATGGTCCTGCGACCACAGTCAGCCAGCTGGAGAATCCCAGGCCTGAGAGCCACGAGGATGGAGTTGCAAGATGAAACACAGGATGCCCGGTTAAACATGAAATCCAGAGAGTCAATCAATATTCAGCATATGTGTGTCCCATGCAATCTTGAGGGCACACTTATCCTTAAAAAATGGGTTGTCTGGAATCAAGTTAAACTGGCATCCCATATTCATTCCCTCTCTCTCCCTTCCTAAATCTGGCAGACTCACACAGGCATGAACGGAGTCCAAATGTACAGAAGGGCAAAGCCCAATGGCAGAAAAGGGGCCTGCGGCGGCACCATAGTACCGATTCACAGATTGTCTTAGACCCAGGAGCCTAGGCTAATGAATTCCCATTTGTCCCTTTGGGACAAGCAGGGATGGCTGAGCATTAATGACTGCTCTAATTTGGTCCTTTTGCTGTGATAAAGACTGTGACGAAAAGCACCTTGGGGAGGGGAGTGTTTATTTCATTGGTTCTCAACTTCCCTAATGCTGTGACCCTCTAATAAAGCACCTCATGTTGTTGTGACCCCAATCATAAAATTATTTTCATTGTTACTCTGTTAAATGTAATTTTGCTACTGTTATGAATCATAATGTAAATATCTGATATGCAGCCCCATGTGGAAGGGTCACAAAGGGATTGCGACCCACAGGTTGAGAGCCATTGTTTTAATTCATCTTACAGCTTAGAGTCTAATATGAAGGGAAGTCAGGGCACGAACTCATGGCTGAAACCTGGAGGAACTGAGGCGGAGGCGATGGAGAAGCATCACTTACAGTCTTGGTGTTCACAGCGTTCCGTTTGTTTTCCTGAGCACCCAGGACCACCACCCAGGGGAGGAATGCCCACAGTGGGCTGTGCTCTCCCCCAATCATCTCCCACATCAATCATTAATCAAGAAAATGACCTGCAGACTCACCTACTAGCCAGCCTGATGGAGGCGTTTTTCCCAGCTGAGGTTTCCAGGTGACCCCAGATCGTGTAAAATTGACAAAACCTAACCATTGCAATGACCAAAGAAGAGTGAACATATGACTGTCATTTATACCAGGTCTTTCAAGGAGATGTCCCCAGTGAGGGTACAGGAAACAAGATGAGAAGGTAGAGTCAAGTGGAACCTACAGAACACCTTGTCAAAAGCAAAGTGTCATCGTGGTTAGAAGCCTGATGTCTATGCTGCAGAACCAGGAAGGAGAGACGAGCCCAGATCGCAGGGCCTTGGATACTAGACTGAAGAGAAGTGGCTGTGTCCTGTAGGTGCCACATGGTCCCAGTGCCTGAACACTGGAAAGTCCCCCAAGTCTGCTACAACAGACTTATATGACAAATAATCACTGTGTTCATAGCCAGTGCTAGACTCTGTGAGCCAGTACAAGCTTATGAAGGCCAGAGTCTACAGAAGAACCACGTAAGTTATGGAAGAAAAACCCATGAGGATTTGAGACCTCATAGGGAACCCGGGGAGAGCTGAAGGACCAAGAAGTGAGTTCTTAAGAGATGACACCTGGCTGAGAGGTAGCACAAAGCAGGACCAGCCAAGGCAGGTAAGAGTCAGCCAGGCAGAGCATGAGCAAGCACAAGCTCAGGGTCAGAAGAGGGGATAGCTCTTCGTACCACCTGAGAAAAGGCTAATGGAGGTCCAGCAGGTAGGGGTGGGAGGAGGGCAGGAGACCGTGTAGGCAAGGGAGTTAATATTAGGCAAGTTAAATCACCCAGCACCTGGGCCCCACTGAACAAAGGACAGTGCCACTGGGCTTTTTATCTCCACTAAAGTATGTGGAATGACATCTACCAACTAAAGACGGCAAAGACTCTCGAGAGGAGAAAGAGAGAGAGGGGGAGGGAGGAGAACTGGGTGATAATATAAGCACACCAAATCATATAGAGCAGATCTCAATCCTTCACTAAGAATAAACACTGGTGGGAAATGAGGGTGTCGCTGAGTGCCACAAAAGCAGAGATGAGGAAGACAAACGGATCATAAACTATGTGTCTGTGTATCACAAACTATGTATCTATGTATCACAAGCGGATACATAGTAACTGACCCTTCTCTTGAGTGAGAGCCAGACTTAACCGATTTGTTTCTGACAAGCAGAAGAGAGAAAGGTGATGTTGCATGATTCCCAAGGGTAGCTTACAAGAGGACTGTGGCTTCCACCTTGAGCACGTGTTCCTCCTTACCCCCTGCCCATCTCTGCCCTTTCTCCAGCAAACTCTGATGTGAGCTCCGTGGGGAGAGCCACATGGCAGGAAGCGGAGGTTTCTGGCCGAGGCACTGAGCAACTGGTGTGACTGGTCTCTGAAGTGGTACTGATCCTAGACTGTCCTGACCAAGCTTTAGGTGACTGCAACTCAGACAGCTGCTTCCTCCAACCTCATGAGAGCCCAGCCATGCTTCACCACACCCAGACCCCTGATCTTCAGAAACTGTGTGAAATAATAAATACATTGCTGGAAGCTGCTAGACCTTTTTGTAATTTGTGAAGTGGTGATCAACACAGAGGACGTGGGAACAGGGACTCGGAGAAGAGGAGGGATGTAGTAATTTGGACTCTTTTGGGGGACCCGCCACCCAGCTCCTAAATGGATCACACATGGAGTCTTATTCTTATTTATAAATGTCCGGCCTTAGCAGTTTGGTCAAAAGCATCACCCCAGCTCCCTAACACCCCTTTATACAAAGAGTCTGGAATATTATATTCGGGGGCCTATAGCCTATAGTCCCAGACCCCTGGCATCCATCTTTGAAATACTGGGCAGGAACTCCATTTCAAGCCCCTACCCCTGAGAGTTGCCTTAGTCCAAACTCTACCTCCGAGAAAGCCCACCAAATGGTGAACCCTCCCCAGGGAGGGTCAAGACCACTCCCACAGGTTACTTAAACTGCCCCCCAGAGAATAAACACGTGGTCTCCAGGTTTCGCATGGTCTCCCCCCTCTCTTTCTTTCCCTCGCAATGCTTTCCTGGTGCCATCCAGGAGCATTGCGTTAAACATGGGCATCTTTTATTCAGTCTAATTTGGTCTGATTGCAAGTATTTCTATTGGCGGAGAGGCTCATCCTAAGAAATATTCCTAACATTCTTGTCTTGTTTCTTGTCCACTTTTCTTAACTTATGTTATCCCGTCTACCCTTTGACCCCTGTGTTTTTCCTGTTCTCTTGCTTCCTTAAACCTTACTTTTACCCGTGGATTGCTGTGTAGCTGGCCCCTGATGTCCTCCTTCTCTGCCTACTTCACCAAATCCCTCCTCTCAGTTTTCTCCTTACATACATTCTCTCTCTGCCTGCCAGCCCTGCCTATCCTTGCTCCTGCCTCACTATTGGCTGTTCAGATCTTTATCAGACCACCAGGTGTTCTAGACAGGCAAAGAATCGCAGCTTCACAGAGTTAAACAGATGCGGCATAAGCAAAAGTCCCGCACCTTAAATGACATTCGCAACAGAGGGGGAGGAAACTGCAGTCAAGGTATAATATATGAGAGAATAAGTGAGCAAGGATGAGGAGAAGGAGAAAAAAGAGGAGGAAAAGGAGAAGGAGAAAAAGAAGTTGATAGCACACATCCAAAACTTCTAGGCCCTCATAATAACAGTTTCTGAAGTTTGAGCCCGACTCACAGCAATTCCATTCAGATAAGGAATAGACAAACAGGGGGTAGAAATTTACAGGAAAAGAAATCTTCCATTTTGAACTCAATGAATCTGAAGCGCTGATAGCATTGCAGGTAATGTGTCCCAGAGGGCTATGGCGATATGGAGTGGCAGAAAGAATCATGGCAAGAGAAAGCATTGCCAGAGAGGGCAAATAGCAAATGAAGGTGGAAGGCAGACAGAGGTCATGTACATTTATAGTCTCTCAAAAGGAAAACAATGAGAAGGAACAACTCAGAGAAAAGGGGAAAGACCCGAAAGAGAGTTTTATATCAGCCTGCTTTTGTTGTTACTATAATGAAATCTCTGAGACAAGGTAACATTATAAGGAAAAGGAGGTTTCTTTGGTTCATAGACACCAAAAGACCAAAAATCAGATCAAAAAACTTCAGCACGAAAAACAAGCACTTGGATGGTGGTGACCTCACAAAGCACTGCCCACACAGGCTGTGGTGATCTCCAAAGTATTGACTCATATGCAAAGCTGCCCTGACCGCATGTGTGCCTTTTACTGTGCACTCAAGCTACAAAAGAAGGGAGGAGCTTCCTGACATCACCTGCTCTCTCCACAACAGGGATGTGTCAAGCGTATATGCATTGCAAAGGGTGCTCACCTTGTTGTTTCCCAAGGGGCATGTGTACACAGGCTAGCAGGAGAAGCAGAATTTTTCCAGGGCTACCCAGCAAGACTCCTCTAGAACCCTGTTCGGGATGGAACAGTAATTTCTCGAGCAGTTTCCCATTCCAGAAACATCTCCTGTACCCTTACCTTTCTCTCTTTGCTTCTTGTTGTTCATCTCTTGCTAACAACTGGCTTTGTAGACCCTTTTTTTTTTTCAGACTCTACCGAAGTCACCACCTGCCCAGCAGTTTCTGTGCTGTTGTCTCTTTCCAAGGTCCTTGGCTTCTGCGTGACTTCGCATCAGTTTGCCTTTCTCTGCTTCTCTGCCTCAAGTCCAAAATCCTCTAGGACAGGGTCTTGATTGCTCCAGTCCCTTTCCAATGCCACTCGGGGCTGCCTATTTGACCAAGTGCATGAACGCCGTCTCTGCCTTTCGGTCAGCTGTTGACTCTAACCAGATGCGACTAAGGCATACTTGTTGCATGTGTCCAAGACCGAGCAACCAAACCTAGGGAATTCTCATAGCTCTGTTCTGCCCAAGGAGAGCAAGCACACCTAGAAAGTGCTTCAAGTTTTAGTGACTTTTCCAGTACAAGCCCCAGAACGACACTGGGGACCAGGTTCAAAGCTCCCTCCTTTGTGTATGGGTCCTTCCAGGAGGTTTTTCATTTTCATATTAGTTCAGCGGAGCAGCAGTCACACTTCAAAGTGGCACTTGCTGGCTGCAGAGGATTAAAAACCCGCGATAAACAGAAAGCACAGGCACGCAGAGGAATTCGTAAATTAAAAGATCCGCAAGTTGTTTCTCTGCAAGATGCCTGACCCCAGCCAGGTAGTTCCTGCTCTTTAATCTTCATCCACTTGCACCACCTGCTTACTGAGTATTGGTTTTGGTCAGAGCTGTTTCTGAAGATTGCTGAGACAGGAGCCCCTCCCCTCAAGGAGCTGACTCCCAAGAAAGAAGCCGGGCATGTGTGTCTTCCGCTGGACTGGTCCGACCTTTATTCCTCCTTTGCCTTGGTCCATTTGGGGGGGGGGGAACCACTGCTTGTCCATACACCCTTCCTTGTCTGTGTTACTTTTCTCTGTTGTCAAAGGTTCCTAGACATTCTAACAAACTCTCGCTACAGAAACATGTAGAAAGTGAATGTGGCTGCCAGGTTGGTAGAGATTCAAAAGTGGGGGTAATCAGGAGTGGGGAGGGAGGGGTCATCAAGGCATAATCAGTTTGAAATTTCATAAGCTTTTATTCACAGTTTATACTTCACAGATTCATATTTTTGTAGTAGAAGGGGAAGTAAAGAAATTGTTATATAAACACGGAAAAGAAATGGTGAACTATGAACAAATGGAGCTGGTAAAATTGCCCACAAGCCAACTGGTAAGACTATTTTCGTTTCATACACACACACACACACACACACACACACACAAACCCCCCACCAAAACCAGCTCAAAGGAAGCATTGTAGAGCGAAGCAGGAACACACAGTCATCTGACATTTACATTGTCTTGATTTGTATAGATTATTACTTTTGAGATCCCAGTGGCCATATTCCTACTTCACTATAGAAAAGCAATTCACACTGTAGAGTTCACCAGCCTTTTGGAAGCTGGGGCTGCAGAGGTTAAGTCACGGAAAATGTAATGGAGAGAGGCCAGCGGCTGAGGTGTGAGAGCTTCCTGCAATGCAGAATGCGTACGTGTGAACTCACCCACCAGTCGGATCACTTGTAATAATTCGATAACATGGCTGTCCCTCCCCAGCCTCTTTGCCTACCCTGAGTTCCAGTTTCTCACCTGGCTACTCACTGGGAAGTCTTCCCGAAAGAAGGAAGTAGTCTACCAGTCCGGGTGGGAAGCTAGATCCATTACCACATTCCTAAGCAGATGAAAGTTCCCTTAATCTCACGCGGACAGAGTGCTGCATGACTCAGGGAAGACCCGCTAAATCTTGGGTTTCGTTGTTTCCCTGTTACCCTGGACGTTTCATTTCAAATCCATTATTATCTAAGAGGCCTAACCTCGCTGGGGTAGACCTAGCAGACAATCCAGTCCTAGTCCATTATTATCTAAGAGGCCTAACCTCGCTGGGGTAGACCTAGCAGACAATCCAGTCCTAGCAAGGATCAGCCTCATTCTTCTTGGTAATTACACCTGCTCCCTCATCTGAACTAGAAAGGAAGGAAAATGGGATATTAAGTGGCCGGCCTTTTGTCCGATGCCAGGAAAGCAGCAAGCGCTCCTGTTCCTGCCCTGTTGTGGTTTGTGTTGAAAGGTCTCCAAGTGTGTGGCACTTGGAGGAATTAGCTCCCAGCTCCCCCAGAGCAAATAGGTCCGAAGTGGAGAGGTAAGAGCTGGGCAGTGGGGTCCTGCAAACCCTAGCAGCAGCACAGCAGGGAGGGGCAGACAAAGATCACCATGTTGGGGGAAACTGATAG
The DNA here is from genome assembly GCA_001685075.1 of Bramus lutescens. NCBI lineage: Eukaryota > Metazoa > Chordata > Mammalia > Rodentia > Cricetidae > Bramus > Bramus lutescens. The sequence continues at coordinate 120,916 of LOEQ01004115.1, read as the reverse complement.
GAGCCAGAACACAGCCACAACTTGAAGCAGACAGGCTGCCCCTGGGTAGTGACGAGGAAGAAGTCCCGGCGGGCGAGTGGGCATAGCTGGTGTCATAACTTAGGACAGCATGGCTACCTTCAAAAGCAGAGCTTTTAATAGTTATTCGGAACAGAAGAGCTTGCCAGCCACAAAACCCAGGTACCTTTCACTCTCCCAGTGAACAGTAACTGAGTACAGAGACGACCCTGCTTTCTCTTGAGATTCTGGGGACGTCTCTCACCAGTATTTTAATCTGAGCTCCCATAGTGTCACAGGTAAGAAAACAGAAGCACTCGTACCAAACCCCAGAGGCTGGGATTATTATTCTCGAAGCGGTAATGAAAGCTATGACTGTTTCCTATCACTAACAGTCTTTGACAAATACTGTTCATCTGTCCTTGGTTTTACGAGGCAATCTTGAAAAGCATCCATCAAGGACTTGCTCCGACTCTCCAGGTGTGAACACGGGAAACAATGGGAGATCCAGATGGTCGTGCTAACAGCAGAGATTTTATCCTTATGATTGGTGGAGAGAAGGGAGGCATTGTCTGAGCTCTAACAGATGGGACATGTCAACTCCATCCCTTAAAATCTTAGCCTCACTCCCACCCTGCAATCTGGAGACAGGTTACCGTGTACTCCCACTTAGAGCGCACAGCCTCTTCTGGATGAGGCAACGCTCACAACCGACTACTCAGTCTCCAGGTTAAGACGCAGCCGCCACTATCCCCATTAGTTAGCAAGACTAACTATCCCCATTAATTGCAGACTCTTCAAATAAAGGTAGTCTTGGGATTTATAAAAATAATTTTATGATTCTAAAAGGCAAACTGAAAAACATACATGAGTGATTTAAAATAGACACAAAAAGTGTGTGCAAATGAACATAGAGACACACACAGACATGCCTGCATACCCAAGCACAGTTCTATTTTTAAGGATGGGAGATATACTTTGAAAGATTAATCACCTTCTTTTGGACAACTCCACTTCTTATGAGGTCTCAATGGCAGTCCGAGAATGTCCCCACCCCGGCTTCAGGCAGCTACGGACACTATGACTATTCCTTCCAAATGGAAGAAGCAAAGCCCCATTTAGGACCAGGCCACCAATTCATACAAATGGGTTGGGGGCTGGGGAGGGGGAAGAAACCGGGGTGGGGATTCCAAGCAGCAAATCCTGTATGATTCCCTAGCCCTGAGCATCACCCCATCTTTAGAGTTCCTTTTCACTAACAGTGAGTTTGTGATTTTCGCCCATGTTTGTCCTAGTTTTTATCATTGCTGAGAGAGCAAGAGAGAAAAGAAGAAATGACCCCACCACAAAGCAGTTGCTTTAAAAGGAAGCACAAACTGACCTTCAGAAATGTTTTGCATTGAAATTCTTTGGAAATGAAGACTACAAATATAAAACTGGTTAATGCTCAAAACCCATAATTTTCTTTTATTTAACTTAAAAAATGACCATTTATTTATCTCAAGATGAAGCTGCCATTATTTGTAAAGATGATGTTTGCTGACTTTTGTTTGGAGTTATTTACCATGACAAAAGAAGTAAAGAAAACACAGGCAGTGGCAAACAGACACTGGACATGAGTGGTCGGGGACAGGGAATGTCTGTCCCTGACTTTAGGGGAATTGCTTCCACCTGCTCCTGCTCCTCTTTCTCCTCCATTCTCTCTCTTCTCCTCTTCTTTCATTTATTTATTTATTTGTTGTTCTTTTGTTTTTTTTTTTTTTTGAGACAAGGTCTCAAGTAGTCCACGTTTGCTTTGAACTGTAGATCTAACTTAAGCAGGCCTTGAACTCCTGACCCCTCCAAGTCCTGGGATTCTAGGCATTTGCCACTGTGCCTGGTTCTGAGCAACCTTTTTCTTAAGGGATGTAATGCATGACTTTCATTTTAGTAGTTTTTAAACTCAAAAGTAATAGCAATGAATCAATAGCCTGGTTAGATCAAAACGAACAGAAAGACTACTCATGAGAAAAGTGGTCAGAGGGTACAGTCATCTTTGAATGGCCAATCATCATTATAAAGAGGATTTTCTTTTAATTAAGAACCACAAGTTGTGAGTTTGCAAGTTGTCTAAGTGTGCAGATTGTGAATGTGTGAATTGTTAGCATGAGATAGCACATTTACCTTTCAAATTGGAAAAAAAAATAAGTAAGAATAACTAATATTAGCGTATAAAAGTATACATAGTGGCACCAGTATAAATTCCCTGAAGTAGATAAAAGTATGAATGCAGAAAAGTACTGAGGATCAAGAGTGACGGTTCAACATGAGGAGTGCTTGGTGCTCTTTCAAAGGACCAGAGCACAGTTTTCAACAACACATTAGGCAGCTCACAACTGTCTATAACTCCAGTTTGGGTGGCTCTGATGTTCTCTTCTGGCCTCTGAGGGCATCTGCACTCACAAACACACACATGCAAATAAATGAATAACTACATTAGTTCATTAAATAAATCTTAAGAAGGGAAGGGTTTTGATTCAAATTTANTATCTAAGAGGCCTAACCTCGCTGGGGTAGACCTAGCAGACAATCCAGTCCTAGTCCATTATTATCTAAGAGGCCTAACCTCGCTGGGGTAGACCTAGCAGACAATCCAGTCCTAGCAAGGATCAGCCTCATTCTTCTTGGTAATTACACCTGCTCCCTCATCTGAACTAGAAAGGAAGGAAAATGGGATATTAAGTGGCCGGCCTTTTGTCCGATGCCAGGAAAGCAGCAAGCGCTCCTGTTCCTGCCCTGTTGTGGTTTGTGTTGAAAGGTCTCCAAGTGTGTGGCACTTGGAGGAATTAGCTCCCAGCTCCCCCAGAGCAAATAGGTCCGAAGTGGAGAGGTAAGAGCTGGGCAGTGGGGTCCTGCAAACCCTAGCAGCAGCACAGCAGGGAGGGGCAGACAAAGATCACCATGTTGGGGGAAACTGATAGGAGCCAGAACACAGCCACAACTTGAAGCAGACAGGCTGCCCCTGGGTAGTGACGAGGAAGAAGTCCCGGCGGGCGAGTGGGCATAGCTGGTGTCATAACTTAGGACAGCATGGCTACCTTCAAAAGCAGAGCTTTTAATAGTTATTCGGAACAGAAGAGCTTGCCAGCCACAAAACCCAGGTACCTTTCACTCTCCCAGTGAACAGTAACTGAGTACAGAGACGACCCTGCTTTCTCTTGAGATTCTGGGGACGTCTCTCACCAGTATTTTAATCTGAGCTCCCATAGTGTCACAGGTAAGAAAACAGAAGCACTCGTACCAAACCCCAGAGGCTGGGATTATTATTCTCGAAGCGGTAATGAAAGCTATGACTGTTTCCTATCACTAACAGTCTTTGACAAATACTGTTCATCTGTCCTTGGTTTTACGAGGCAATCTTGAAAAGCATCCATCAAGGACTTGCTCCGACTCTCCAGGTGTGAACACGGGAAACAATGGGAGATCCAGATGGTCGTGCTAACAGCAGAGATTTTATCCTTATGATTGGTGGAGAGAAGGGAGGCATTGTCTGAGCTCTAACAGATGGGACATGTCAACTCCATCCCTTAAAATCTTAGCCTCACTCCCACCCTGCAATCTGGAGACAGGTTACCGTGTACTCCCACTTAGAGCGCACAGCCTCTTCTGGATGAGGCAACGCTCACAACCGACTACTCAGTCTCCAGGTTAAGACGCAGCCGCCACTATCCCCATTAGTTAGCAAGACTAACTATCCCCATTAATTGCAGACTCTTCAAATAAAGGTAGTCTTGGGATTTATAAAAATAATTTTATGATTCTAAAAGGCAAACTGAAAAACATACATGAGTGATTTAAAATAGACACAAAAAGTGTGTGCAAATGAACATAGAGACACACACAGACATGCCTGCATACCCAAGCACAGTTCTATTTTTAAGGATGGGAGATATACTTTGAAAGATTAATCACCTTCTTTTGGACAACTCCACTTCTTATGAGGTCTCAATGGCAGTCCGAGAATGTCCCCACCCCGGCTTCAGGCAGCTACGGACACTATGACTATTCCTTCCAAATGGAAGAAGCAAAGCCCCATTTAGGACCAGGCCACCAATTCATACAAATGGGTTGGGGGCTGGGGAGGGGGAAGAAACCGGGGTGGGGATTCCAAGCAGCAAATCCTGTATGATTCCCTAGCCCTGAGCATCACCCCATCTTTAGAGTTCCTTTTCACTAACAGTGAGTTTGTGATTTTCGCCCATGTTTGTCCTAGTTTTTATCATTGCTGAGAGAGCAAGAGAGAAAAGAAGAAATGACCCCACCACAAAGCAGTTGCTTTAAAAGGAAGCACAAACTGACCTTCAGAAATGTTTTGCATTGAAATTCTTTGGAAATGAAGACTACAAATATAAAACTGGTTAATGCTCAAAACCCATAATTTTCTTTTATTTAACTTAAAAAATGACCATTTATTTATCTCAAGATGAAGCTGCCATTATTTGTAAAGATGATGTTTGCTGACTTTTGTTTGGAGTTATTTACCATGACAAAAGAAGTAAAGAAAACACAGGCAGTGGCAAACAGACACTGGACATGAGTGGTCGGGGACAGGGAATGTCTGTCCCTGACTTTAGGGGAATTGCTTCCACCTGCTCCTGCTCCTCTTTCTCCTCCATTCTCTCTCTTCTCCTCTTCTTTCATTTATTTATTTATTTGTTGTTCTTTTGTTTTTTTTTTTTTTTGAGACAAGGTCTCAAGTAGTCCACGTTTGCTTTGAACTGTAGATCTAACTTAAGCAGGCCTTGAACTCCTGACCCCTCCAAGTCCTGGGATTCTAGGCATTTGCCACTGTGCCTGGTTCTGAGCAACCTTTTTCTTAAGGGATGTAATGCATGACTTTCATTTTAGTAGTTTTTAAACTCAAAAGTAATAGCAATGAATCAATAGCCTGGTTAGATCAAAACGAACAGAAAGACTACTCATGAGAAAAGTGGTCAGAGGGTACAGTCATCTTTGAATGGCCAATCATCATTATAAAGAGGATTTTCTTTTAATTAAGAACCACAAGTTGTGAGTTTGCAAGTTGTCTAAGTGTGCAGATTGTGAATGTGTGAATTGTTAGCATGAGATAGCACATTTACCTTTCAAATTGGAAAAAAAAATAAGTAAGAATAACTAATATTAGCGTATAAAAGTATACATAGTGGCACCAGTATAAATTCCCTGAAGTAGATAAAAGTATGAATGCAGAAAAGTACTGAGGATCAAGAGTGACGGTTCAACATGAGGAGTGCTTGGTGCTCTTTCAAAGGACCAGAGCACAGTTTTCAACAACACATTAGGCAGCTCACAACTGTCTATAACTCCAGTTTGGGTGGCTCTGATGTTCTCTTCTGGCCTCTGAGGGCATCTGCACTCACAAACACACACATGCAAATAAATGAATAACTACATTAGTTCATTAAATAAATCTTAAGAAGGGAAGGGTTTTGATTCAAATTTACCTTCATTCACACACGTATACACCTGATAAGAAAGGTACATATGTAGGTTGTCATAGGGGACAGATTGCACACACATATGTGTTTCAAGTCTTTAATAATAGATATTAAAGTTGAGGAGGTAATTCAGTTAATAAACGGCTTACTGTGCAAACATGAGGACCTGTGTGGTAACATGTTCTTGTAATCCCATTACTGACAAGCTAGAGACTGATGGCTCCCTGGGGCTCCCTGACCAGCCANCCTCCTTGGAAAGTTCCTGGCCAATGAGAGACCCTGTCTCAAAAACAAGATGGTCAATGTCTGAGGAATACATGAGGTTGACCTCTGATCCCCAAATGCATGGACATACACAGGTGTGCATGCATGAGCACCCAAGCATGTGTGGTGTGTGTGAGCATGTGCACACACACACTTTTACTTAACTATATGTGTAGATGGAAGTTTCTGTACCACCCAGTTCCACAGCCATTCAGTACCAAAGAAACACACAGAGGCTTACATTAACTATAAACTGTTTGACCTATTAGCTCAGGCTTATTACTAACTAGCTCTTATAACTTAAATTAACCCATAATTCTTGTCTATGTTTAGTCACGTGGCTTGGCACCTTTTATCTGTGAAGCATTCTCATCTTGCTTCCTCTGCATCTGGCTGGTGACTGCATCTCTGCCTTTCCTCTTCCCAGAATTCTCCTAGTCTTGTCATCCTGCCTATACTTCCTGCCTGGCTATTGGTCAATCAGCATTTATTAAACCAATACAAGTGACAAATGTTTATAGTGTACAAAAGCATTATCCCCTCCCAGTATATATGTGCTTTGAAATGTACCTGAGAAATCATCATGTATAGACTCAAAGTTACAAATAAAAGAGATTCATTAGAGAACACAGTGTGTTATCAGAAACTTGGAAGGATTCTGACTCTCCACAGCAGAGAATTGTTACTTAAGATGTTCATACAATGCACTGTGCAGAAGCAGAAGTAAGTAAGAATACTTAATATGTTCATACAATGCACTGTGCAGAAGCAGAAGTATTAATGTCCACAACACACCAAGAAAAGGGGAAATTATGGCATCATTTATTGAATTCTTTCAGTATTGTATTCACACATCAAAAAAAATCATTCTAGGCTGCCAGTAGTTTACCTAGAATTGGGGACTATTGATGATTTCTGCTTCATTCTATTTGCCTCTTTTCTACAATGCTCATGTAGTTACCTTTTAAAAAAGAAATATGTTTCTAACAGTTGTGTTATTACTTTTATAATTAAGAAAAAGCAATAAAATGATTCTTTCCAATGGGAGGAGACCTCTCTGAAGCAAACAACATTTTGTCCCAGCCATTTTAAGATTGTGTTCATCATCAGCCTTTGTGTTTCCCAGTGCAGGTTGACTTTATACACGGTGCTTCAAACCAAGTGCCCCTCATTCCAGACAAAAAAAAAACTAATGACCTAGAGCTTTAATCATAGCACCCGTAATTAAATATTGTTGGGACCCTAGATCCCTGGTGGTGGGAATTACACTATGATTAAGACAGTGGGAAGGGCCTTATTCTATAATCTCAGGTGTGTGTCATCTCCTTTTTCTGACCCACTTTGAGTCTTTACACAGTTCCCAGAATGACCCACGGGAGTGGCAGGTGTCCCTATGGTCCTCCATTACATTTCTTATTACACTGAAGATGGGAGCCATGCCACATGTGGACCATATTTCCTAAAACCCTTCACTTCCCAGTAACACACTAAGCTACCTTACTAAATGTGAATAGATTGTGCACTGAGAAAACACTAGCCAGTTCCTCCTGGAAGCAATTCGGGGATCCTTAGGAGACCTGAAGATGGATGTTAAGTGGATGCAGGTTTGTGGTTTCACAGGACCACTTGCCATCTGTGGGTTGAACACATCACCTACTCTCAGACATGGAGACAGCCAGCATGGTGAAAAACAAGGGTTAGGACAAATTAAATGAACACAAAACCAGGCTTACCTGGAAATGCAAGTCAATGTCTCCCCAGATTGCCTAGGGTCCCAAGAGGGGCTTCAGAGTCTTCAAGACCCCAGATAAAAATACAGATAGCAGCAGCAGGCAGCAGGGGAATGGAATTTTATTTGAGAAGCATCTCAGCAGTTTATGTGGCCTTTTCACATACCAAAAAACAGGGAGGGAGGTTGAAGTTCTTCTTTATATTGTTTTTACTACCTTTATTAGTCTAAATTCAAAGCTCACAATCAGAGGTGGTTTTGAAAGTCTGTCTTAACTGATTGTAAAAGCAGGAACATCCCAGCTTGAAAATTTATAACTGTCATCTACATTTTGTCACATGAAGTTGCAAAACATGCATGAAGGACCTAGGAAGATGGTGACAGTCACTGGGCCCCCTGGAGCCTAAGACTGCACATCACCCTGCAGCTTGGTATCTCAAGAAGTCATTACATATAGCCTGTTGTCCTCCATGGTGAACAGAACATTCTGGAAAGCAGAGGCTGCCTCTGTCAGTTGTAGGATAGAAGATCCAGTCTCATGTGTGTCAGTTGTCTTTCCAGGAAAGGTATGATTTAACGCCTCTTCCACCCAGCCACGGGCATAGTGTTGAAATGTCTACTGTCGGGTTATCCAGGAAAGGGGCCTGGGAATTTGAGACTTCACTCAACCTTGCCTTTGAGCTTCTAGGTACGTCTTTACTTGTGGCCATGCATCTGTGCCACTGTCTTCTATCTACCCATCCTTGTAAGAGCACCCACAAGTCCTTGATTTATATCCATCCTCCTAACAGCCATCTGTACCTACTGTGTGCCAGTCCTTGAGTTGGAGACACAGTAATGAACAAAATGAGAGTGGGCCCCTGAGGGCAGACTTCAGTCGCATGCCAGGGGGAGCAAAACAGACAGATCTAATGGAGGACACTTGGGCAAGAACATGTGTCACGCCATCTGTTCTGAGCCTGAGACCCCGCAGGCGTGGGCCACAGCCAGAGCCTGCATCTCTGAGCTCCCTTCCAGGCCTCCAGGGGTCCCAAGAAGAGAAGCAGCTGTCTTCTGGGCTTTGCCACAGAGAAACATCTAGATTGGCACTTTCATAAGACCTAGAAAAGTCTCAAGGGATTCCAAGAGGCAGGGTCACCTGTCACGCAACTCTGGGACCCTTCGTGGCAACTAAGGACTAGGGCTTACATACTGAACACACAGCTCGTTAATAACAAATCTGAATTATTTTACTGATAATTGTCCTCAGAAAAGATTAAAATGACCTCATTGGAATATATATATATATACTTATTTTACTGTGTGTGCACGCACCCTCATGCACTCACAGAGACCAGAAGACACACTGGATCCCTTGGGGCTGAGTTACAAGTGTGTAGTGATATTTCATTTGTATTTTAATAAATAAAGCTTTTCTGAAGATCAGAGAGTAAAACAGCCCCATTGGTCAGCCATACAGACCAGGCAGTGGTGACGCACACCTTTAATCAAGTAGCCACACTAGCTACTATAGAGACCAGCCATGCATGCCTTTAATCCCAGTGGTCCGCGCCTTTAATCCCATAACTAGAGAGGATTATAAAATGGGAGAAGTCAGATCTCAACCTCAGTGTCATTCTGAGATTCCTGGAGGCAGGATCGCACTTTTCAGATGAAGGTCCAGGTAAGAGCCAGAGGCTGGCTGCTTTGCTTTCGGATCTTCAGGTTGAACCCCAGTATGGGTCTCTGAGTTTTTATTAATCTTGCTTCACAGGTGTGCTTGGGCTTCCTGATGTGGGCGCTAGACTCCAAACCTTGATCCTCATAATGGAGCAGCAAGCATGCTAAACAGCACAGCCATGTCTCCCACCCTGAACACACAGGCGCTCCCGCTTTCCTGCCCTCCTGGAAGGGATAATGTCAGCTGAAAGAGAAGCCTTCTGCTGGTAACCTGATCCTCGCACTAGAAAGAGCAGAAAAGGAAGGACGAATGGTGGCGGAGAGGAAGAGAAAGTAAATAAGGAAGAAAAGGAGGAGAAATAGTAAGATAATAAAGGAAATACTATTTAATATTTTAAACTACAGCAAAATGTCCATAACGAACAAATTTTGAAAATTGCAAGTGTAATTTTATATGAAACTGTCAACAAACTAAAAAAAAATGTTGTAAAGAAAACTGTAAATGAAAACTGTAAATGCACCATGGAACCGTTTATGAGTCGGGCAAGGGGCTGGAGATGGAAACGAGAGACAGAGAGACACAGAGAGAGAGACAGAGAGAGACAGACAGACAGACACAGGCCATCCTTGAAACAAGAATGTAAATTTATTGTGTTGCAGGGCAGCTTATATAGGGTTCTCCTTGACTAATGGCCATGCCCTAGCTCTTGGGATTTTTCAGCTGCAAGCCCACCAGAAACCAATCCCCTGCCATCAGGAACTCCCGAGGGTCTCGTGCTCAAAGCAGCTGCAAGCATAGGAAAACAAGTTGTTTACTCTGGAGGCAAGGGGTCACAGAAAATTCAGGGACTGAGGGTCGGCAGTCCCCCACAGTGTCCCCCACAGACAAACATTTGGTTAGTCAGAGAGTGAAACAAGAAGCAAGTTCTGATTAGAAACCCAGCTTATGCTTGGCTAGAAATAAAATGCGGCACACAACTCCTCGCCACTCTCTAGGAAGAGGCCTGTCGTCAGCAGGGACCGTGGACAGCAGCCTTAACTTTTCATCTTTCCACTCTGTGGACAATCCACTGTGAGTGGGGCTCAGACTTGGTGATCACATGATGCCTGCCATCAGGATCCTGCAATCTGGAGTTCTGATTTTCTATTTGCCAGGCTTTGGGAATGAACTATAAAATGAAACAATCTTTGGAACACAATTCAAATGATTTTAAAAGAATATTTAAACTTGTCATGGTTTTAAAAAGTGACAAATGGTTTTACCCACTCCATGTGCTTGCGACACCCCCAGCCACCCACCCAGTCAGGATGCCTTCTTTACTCCCACCTCATAGTTGCTGAGTTGACCCTCGCTGCCTCTCTCCAGCTGTTGTTTGCAGAATTAGAAGCTGGACAACTGAGGAGGAGGAGGACAGAGAGAATGAATCCCTTTCTTGGAATCTTAAGGATCCAAGAACTAGCTGTATTAGGGGAATTTGGGCTCCACCTAGACACTAGAAATATCCACCCACCCATAAAACCGGAAAAGCCTAGCTTCAAAACCGGAAAAGCCTAGCTTCAGATGAAGAAGCTAAATAGCTTACCATTTAGCTGGTGCCCTTGTGCTAACAACTTCTAAGTCTTCATCTCCAGCCGTGACCATATATTTTTGTATATAGTGTGGTATGGTGTGTGTATGTGTGTGTGTGTATGTGTGTGTGTGTTTATGCATATGTATATGTGGGTGTGCAGTGTATCATGTGTGCCTGTGTGGAGAGCAGAGATCAATACTGGATATCTTCTTTTATTTCTGTCTACCTTGCTTTTCAACCCAGACTCTCTCACTGAATCCAAAGTTCACTGATTGACAACACTGGCCAGCCGGTGTGTACCCACAGTGCTCCTGTCTCTACACACTAGTGCTTGGATTATAGGCAGGTATGTGTGACCACACCTGTAGGTATTGGTCATCTGAACTCAGGCCTCAGCTTGCACAGAAAGCCCTTGACCAAATGAGCTGGCTCCCCAGTCCTGCCCTGACCACACTCTTGAATCCCTGATGTCTGGTGGCCGCGTGAAGATGCATGCATGTCCTGTTAGCCCCCAGTGCAATGTCACCTGACTGAAGATCCCTTTCCGAACCAAGCAGCCCCTCCCCTTGAGCTCCTCTCAGTGGTATCCCCTCACAAGGAGACTTGAAACCTGGGTCACCTCAGAGCTCTCTGCTGCCTGCCTCTGTTCATTCTGAAAGACACATGTCTCCCTCTTACCTAAGTGATGAACTGCCCTGGCCCTATTAACTTTGTATCACCACTGTGACTTCTGTCCCTTCATCCAGATACTTCCCTAAGTAGCTCTAACTCTGCTCCCTGACCCATGGAGAGCTGTTGAATGAGTTTTACACAGGCTGCCATGGTTAGCCTGAAATCCCATCTTTCTATTCTAGTTTGTCCTTGGGTCTGTCTTCCAGCTTTCACCTTCACAGACTGTTTGTGTTAGGAGTGATGGTGGAAATGCCCCACCCAGACCCCTTCCTCACAGAGGCACCTAGCCCTGTGTCAAAGGTTGCCTCTCCATCTTGGGAAAGCTGCTTCCTCCCCATGTTGTGCTTGAGACATGTGTACAGGTGTATGTGTGTGAGCCTGTGTGTGTGTGTGTGTACATGTGTGTGCCTGTGTGTGCTCATGGGTGTATGTTTGCATGAGTGTGCGCACTCGTGTTTGCACATGGGATGTGCGTCATTTTGCATATATGTGATGTGATGCTAAGGCCAGAACAAGAGGTTGGATGTCTTCCTCTATCACTCTGCCTTACTGACTTGAGACAGGGTCCCGACTGGACCAACCACAAGCTCACTGTTTTGACCGGGATCTGCCCCCAGCCCCCAGTGCTGGGCATATAGCCCAGCCCCTCCCTGCTTTTAAACGTGGGTGCTAGATCCTCAAGCTTGCAGAGCAAGCAGTCCAACCTAGCCATCTCTCCACTCCCAAGCCATGCATGCATTTCAACAGGCTTCATGCTTCAGAGCAAGGTACATTTCCTGTATGCATTTGATACCTTAATCAGTCCTGCTGAAAACTCAGTCACAAGATCTGCCTCTACCAGTTGCTCAGAAAATAGCTGAGTAAAACTCAAGTCCCAGAAAGGGCCAACCAACTAAACAGGTGTCACTAAGCGGTCAAGTGCCATGTGGGCACTGAAGTGGATAAGCGGGTAGGAAGCAAGCATAGTGTATAACAGGGGTGCATGGAGAAGGGCGGAAACTCAAGCCATTCTGCGCTTCGGGAAAGGAAAGGCCCACCACACACCACATCCCCGGCTCGTTCTGGCATCGAGCATTGTGCAAGTGTAGCCTGAGTAAACCCTGTGCAAACGACTGGGCTGTGACAGGCCAAACCGAACAGAGCCTGGGGTGAGCCATGAAGTGCCAGCCCTCGGGGCTCCCTGTGCTCACACTCCCAAATCCCTGCTACCCAGAAGTGTGGTAAATCGATGCTAAATCTTCCCTCTGTGCTGACCACACGTTGAAAGGGCGGTTCTTTCCCTTGAAATAAGCTTAAAGAAAAAGCCCCAGGGAACTGTTGACGAGCATAATTACAAGGCTAGTGCTTTCTAAGCCAAAAGTTTCTTCGAAAACTGAGCGATGCAATCAGCCCCGTTGAAGAAACAGTTAACAGCGAACGCTGAGAAGGGAGGAAAAATCTCAGGATCCGAAGAGCACTTTTTAAACTTCGAATTCTGTTACTCAACAAACACTTGGGCAGCCCCCAAAGGACCATTCCCTTTTATGCAAGACACAGCATCAGTAACTCTTCTCCTTTGCAAAGCCAGAATGGACTCCAATCCACACGGGACAATGCAGGGTCTCAGCTGGGGGTGGGGGTGGGGGACGTGGACGGGGACAGTGCCAAGCCACGCCCCTGCGCGTTGCTCCTAACCAATGACTGAGCTAGTTAGGGTACTGGGCGCTTTGCTCTGAGTCACACCATCTTATTTGGTTGCTGGCCTTACACATTTTTCTGTCTGGGGGGACTTGGCCAAGTTCCGTAATAATACAGCACAGCTCTCAGGGTCCTTACTTGCTCAGCAGCACCGACAACAGGATAATTGAGCACTGGTGGGGAGACATCAGGAAATGACTACTTCAAGGTATCCTTACCATTGCCTGGGGCAGAGCAAGCCATCAGGAAGTGGTTCTGACCGCTAGTGTCCCAACTATGTGTGTATGTAAGAGAAGACACACTGGAGATTCTACAAACTACGCGGAGCTGTCACACGAGCTGACAGGATAGTCCCGTGTCGTTTCTGATGCTGAAGGCCAGCTTTGAGGACCAGTCAGACGGTATCCTAGTTCTGGCTACTATTGCTGTGATAAAGCACCATCACCAAAGCAACTTCAGAAGGAAAGGGCTTATTCAGCTTGTGCTTCCACCTCACAGTTCATCCCCAAAGGAAGTCAGGACCGGAACTCAGGCAGGGCAGGATCCTGGAGGCAGGAGCTGATGCAGAGGCCATGGAGGGGTGCTGCTTACTGGATGGCTCCCCATGGCTTGCTCAGTCTGCTTTCTTATCGAACCCAGAACCACCAGCCCAGGGATGGTACCACCCACAACGGGCTGGATCCTTACCACTCAATCACTAAGAAAATGCCCTGTAGGCTTGAGTACAGTTGACATTATGGAGGTGTTTTCTCAACTGAGGTTCCCTCCTCCTGGATGACTTTAGTTTGTCTCAACATAAAACTCTCTAGCACAGATGGGCTGCAAACCTGAATCCTGGCCAAGGACCTGTGCTCACAGCACACACACACACACACACACACACACACACACTCATACACAGTCACACACACTCTCACACACACTCACATACACTCACACACACACACACTCACACCCCTTACCCACTCAGACTTTGATCCCACAGCAATATTTAAATCCAGATCTGGGCACAGTTCTCAAGATAGGCTGTGGTCTAAGAAAGGGGGCTGCTTCCCTCTCTTCTGTCCTGGAGGCTGTGCCCATTGGCTTCCTTTCAGATCAGGCATAGCTTACCCTCCTGCTCTTACAGGTTTGTATCCACACATTGACCACTGCTGTTCTGGCTTATGCTTAGAAGAAAATTATTGTGGAATCAAAAATGATGGAGAGAGCAAAACTGCTTGGCTCCTGCCCCAAGCACTGTGCCCCAGCTGGCTCCAGCTGCCTTGGAATGGGGCAGGGTGGTTGGCACGCAATTGCCTGGGCAGAGATAGGAAGTATGCAGGTCTACGTGCGCGGCCACAGGCACGGCAGAGGCCAGGAGGGATACTGTTTAGTGAGTGTCCATCTGATAACAACCTGAACCCTTCAGATGTCAGCTGTCTGCCAGGCTGGACCTGTCTATACACGGGCAGCTGGGAGACCAGGAGACAGAACAAAGGGTCTGTGACTGATTCGATCCTGTACCAGCATGCCATCCTCATTGGAACTAGCCTTGGGCCAGCTGGCACTGAGACTGTATCTAGGAATTCCACAGAGTATCATGGAGACTGTCAGATTCTAAAGGGGCTTTGGAGTGGCAGATTCCTGTCAATAAGCCAACCTCTCGGGTCCCATTAGGAGTTGGCAGCTGGTCATATACCTCCCTTGAAGTGTCCTCTCTATCCCTCCCTCAGGCCTGGCTGCTGCTAGCTGTCTTAGTGCCCTCTTCTTTAGGGTCACAGCTTCCCTCAAGGCCCCAGAGCTTCCCTCCCCCGATTTCCCCAGGACATGATGACATTCATTATGGACGGCTTGTTTCCTTGTACACGCCATGCCATTTAGGGACCCAACCTGCCCCACTCATCACAGCAACCCCCATAGAATGTATACATTCACTTCTTGGTTATCACTTGAGGAAACCAAGGCACGGTGAGAATAAAGCACCCAGGCCAAGTCACATAGACAGGGACCCAAGCTGCTTACTTACCTCCGGGACCCGTACTCCCCACTTCCTCCCCATTCGTGACCACGTCCTTATGAATCACCATCTAAAACACCCTTGGGTTCCCAGGCCTGCTTCAGTGGAGTGATCAGCACTCAAGGGCAGCTCGAGGGTTTTAGAACTTTGTTTTGTGTGTAGTCAGAATGATGTTAAATGGTTTTAAATCAGGAGACTCTAGGGAAGCTGCGCTTGCTCCCGAGGAGCAGGTCTTTTTAGCAGTGAGTACTTGGGCAAGAGCCCTGCTTGGTGTAAGCTCTGCAACAAGTTACTGGGAGGACGAGGTGTCTTGCTGAAAAGAGAACGGTATCCTCCTGCCTGTGATCCTAGCACTCAGCTGGCTAAGAGGAGGACTGTAAGTTCAAAGCCACCCTTGGGGGAAGGTGGAGAAACAGGTAGCTTATCTCAGTTCGGGAGCCAGAACACTAACAGGAAAGGCAGTTACTGTTTGGAGGTTTATTCACAGCCCTGCCTTGCTGCAGGGAGCATAGCAGACATGCAAATCTAAGGCCTGTGTCCACTTTGGGTAGCCA
>LOEQ01004115.1:52802-63879 GCA_001685075.1 Bramus lutescens | reverse complement strand
GAAGGTTGTTTCCCAATTTTCTGAGAAATCATCACACTGACATCCAAAGGGGTTTTACCAGGTTGTATTCCCACCAGCAATGCAGAAGTGTTCCCTTTACCCCACAACCTCTCCGGCATAAGTTGTCATCAGTGTTTCTGACCTTGGCCATTCTTACAGGTGTAAGCTGGTCTCTCAGAGTTGTTTTGATTTGCATTTCTCTGATGGCTAAGCATTTCCTTAAGTGTCTTTCAGCCATTTTAGAGTCCTCTGTTGAGAGTTCTCTGTTTAGGTCTGTACTCCATTTTTTATTGGATTATTTGTTTTTTTGATGACCAATTTCTTGAGTTCTTTGTATATTTTTTTTCTTAGCAATGCTGGCTGGTGAAATTGAGCCTACCTGAATTACTTCATGCAGGAATGCTTTGATAAAATACCTGGTACTCAATATTTTATATTCAACAGAAACCCCTGCTTAAGAGTTCTGTGTTGTGGGATGTTTTGATTGCACTGTAACACTCCAAAACTGTTGAATAACTAACAGTTAAATAAAGTTTACCTTGAATCAGGAGGTGGGGGGTGGAGCCAGGGATCAGCTGACCGGAATTAGCCATAGAGAAGCCAGCAATTTGGATAGAGACGATCCACAGGAAAGAAAGGGCAGGGACTAGAGTTTGAGCTCCCTTTTGGTTCTGGAATAAGGGAAGAGATGTGTCTCTTGCAGTGTGTCTGACCAAAACGCAAGGTCAGCTAGTTGCTACTCAAACTCTCTGAGCTAGCATGTTTTTCCCCAGCCTTTGCCTCCCAAGTCTTACTGATAAATAGAATGATAGAGACTTAATTTAAATTTACACATCACAGCCCAACTCTCCGAAAGTCCTGCCAGGTGCAGTAAGGTGGAGGCAAAGGATCACAGGTTCAATGCCAGCCTGGGCTACATAGTGAGACCTTACTCAAAAAAAACCCAAAGCTCTGATATATTGCTTCACCTGCAGTGCAGTGGCTACACCTGATTCTATCACTGCCTAGCTGCTGAGGGGATGAACTTCACATTTCTCCTCTGCTCCCTCTGCCACTGTTTCAGCCACCTTCACATCAGGAGCCAAATACTGGTCTTTTTGTTCGGCAAAATATCATTCTATTTTAGCAATAAAGACTCAGAAGTCAGATGCTGGGTGAGTGAAAACTTGCCAGCTCAGTTCAGAGAGGCAGAGAAAGCAGCCAGCTGACCTTTCTCCTCCACTGGCCCAGAAAGAGACTTTTCCCTTACAATGCCTGAAACAAAAACTCCTCCAACCAAATGTCCCTCCCCTCTACTTCCTTTGCCTCTCTCTCTCTCTCTCTCTCTCTCTCTCTCTCTCTCTCTCTCTCTCATCTCCTGACTTCCCCTCATTCTCTTTGGTTACTTCCAGTCAGCTGGTTGCTTTCTCTGCCTCTTGACATGGTTGATTTTGATTTTATTTAAATAATGCAATCTCGGGATTCACAGTGCAATCATCCTTGAACACTGCTATCCTTTACTGAAGATTTCCCCAGCGGGTAGCAAGGTCTCCTAGCCACTCCTCCAATGAATGGTTCCTGCCGACAGGCTCTACTTCACCTAAGAGGGCCCTCCGGATACAACTACTATCTGGATAGAAAAGGCCAGATTGCTTCTAAGGGGTACACCCCTGCTTGGTGGTTTCAACTCCAAATGGCCCCCACTGGGCCGTGTATTAAGGGATTAAGCCCTCCGGGTTGTGCCATTGGAAGTGCATAACCTTTAGAGAACTCGGGCCTTTCGTACAAGGTCCTTAGGTCAACTGGGGAGGTGTCCTCAAGGGAGACGTGGGATATGATCTTTTCCTCTTCCTCTTTCTTCCCATGGCTCATGATGTAAGCAACGGTGCATCACCATGGCCACCCATCATGCCATGCTGCATTACTACAGACCCAAAACCAAAGAAATAGAGCATGGGCTATTGAGCCAAAAGAAATGTTCCTTCCTTTTAAATATTTTTAAAAACCATTTTTCTTTATTTGAAATAGGGTTTAACCATGTTGCCTGGGCTTGCCTCATGTATGTGAGCTCAGGAGAGATAGCTCAGTGGTTACTGTAGGGTAAAGGGACAACTGGAGCAGGAAACCGACCAATCACTGAGCACCCTGACTCTGAACCCAGAGCCAGTGAAAGAAACACACCTTGTATTTGAGACCTGAGCCAGGGAAAGAAACATCTTCATCCCTGAACACAGGACCAAAGAAACATGCCCCGACTCTGAAACCAGTATCAAAGACACACACTTTGTCCCTAGACTCAGAGCTAGCGAAAGAAATATGCCCTGGTCCTAAGATTGAAGTCAAAAAGCTAAAAAGAACCAGTGAAAGAAACACAGTTTGGCCATGAAGTCAGAGCCATCTCTGTCCCTAAACTGCTAAACTGACCAATCCCTGAGCAGGGAAAAACTAACCAATGCCCCTTCTCCCTGGGAAAACTCCACCCCCAATTTTATGAGCCTCTCTACCCTTTCAGTTAAAGGCCACTGTTAATCCCTCCCTGGCAGAGGCAGCCACTCTCCTGAACTCCTCCTTCCCAAATAAATCTCTTTCTCAAAAGAGTCTTGGGTGATAACCCTCATTTGCCAGTGCAGACTAGAAAGAACCTGGCTGGGACATCCCTTAGGGGACTGGGCTGAAAAACCTTGCTGAGACGCTCCCTAAGGGGCCTCAGCAAGGCAGAGCAGAACAGAAGAACCTTGCTAGGACCCTCCTTAAGCAGCAGGGAGGGGTGGGTGTCTTGGGCCAGAGAAGAAGCAGGTAGCTCTGCTAGGATGTTCCTCCAAGGGAACAGAGCAGAACTCAGCTGTAGTTGTTCTCCAGGAGAACAAGATCCCTATATCCTGTGGGAAGACCATCCCTCACTGCACCCCAGCTTCAGGTAGCCTGGCTTCCCAATAGTCAGGATACCTTTCCTCCATGGCTGAGCAGTCCTATTGTGGCTCCAGCCTCCAGAGCCTGTCCTAATGTGGCTCTTCCCCTCTAGAGCTGTCCTGCTGAGGCTCTAAGTATATTCTGCAACACTACAACTGTAACACATTCCCCTACAGTCACAAGCAGTTATTGCTTTTGAAACAGATCCCAGGATCCACACAGATGGCTCACAATCACCTGTAATTCCAGCTCCAGGAGATCTGAAAGCCTCTTCTGGCCTCTTTGGACAGTGTACAAGTATGTGCACACATATAATTTAAAATAATTACTAAAACACACCAACAACCTGAGGACCCAAGTGATCCTCCCATCTCAGCCTCTGGAGTAGCTGGACTATATACCATCACTTCCTTTCTTATACATTAAACATTGATTATCCCAGGTCACTTGCTATATGCTGTATATAGCACGGCTTGGTCCTGGAATCATAACTAGGACTGATGAGAGAATGAAGAAAGAACACACAGAGAGAGAAAAGCTGGGATCAGCTGGGCCGGGCGTGCTCTGATAGAGTCTATCCATGTCTCTACTCTGCAACAGCCTGGAACCTCGAGCAAGACTATTACATACAGCACAGGGAGAAAAGCTGGCCTGTCTCAGTGGGAGTTCTCTAGAGCCAGACAGTCTCAGCTGTCAACATCCTGGAGGAGGCTGTGCTTGCTTTGTGTTGTCTTTTCTGTCAACATTTGCACTCATACCAGGGGAAGGCACTGCCGTCCCTCTGAGCTCACTCATTTCGACTTTGTCAAATGCCATGGGTCTGAGGCTGTGGGGTCCTTCATTCAGGACTTCATCCACCCTTTCCACATTCATTCGAGGCTTCTTCCACTCCCTGCAGCCACAGCAATGGGATGATAACTCACTCACTCCTTTGAATCAGAACAATGCTAAAGTTGCCGGGAAATTCGTTTTTTAACTGTCCAGAGTCTTAGTTCGTTCTGGCTGCCATAACAAAACATAGTGAAGCAGGTAGTTTTTAAATGACAGAAATTTATTACAGTTCTGAAGGCTGGGAAGTTAAAGATCATGGTGCCAGTGTGGTCTGAGGAGGGCCCGCTTCCCGGTTTACCTCACAGGCAGTGAGGTGTCTCTGAAGTGGCATTTACAGTATAAGAAGATTCCAGCTGTGTGAAGAGACAGAAGGGAAGGGGAGAAAACAAGCAGGCATGGGGAGGGCATCCCAGAGGGTGAGGCAGACTCCTCGGAGGATGAGGAGGACGCCTCGGAGGATGAGGAGGACTCCTCGGAGGATGAGGAGGACGTTTTGGAGAATGAGGAAGACATTTGGGAGAGTAAGAAGGATGCCTCAGAGGGTGAGGAGGACTCCTCTCAGGGTAAGGAGGACTCCTCGGAGGGTGAGGAGGACTTTTGGAAACAGAAGCAGCAGATGTCAGTGTAACCACGGTGGGAGGGGGAGTCAAGATTGAGGAGGTGAGCAGAGGCATTCTGGGCAGCTTATGCAAGAATGGAGAACTCCACCATCAAACCCATACTCAGGGAAGTGTGTCTTAATGTGGAAAGAATGAAGAATCTCTACATTTAGATAGCTTAGGTCAAATTATTCTCCCTAAACTGCACCGTATTTTATGATTCCTCATTAAGCAAAAAATTTCTCTTAAGCAGTTCTCATAAGATCTGGGGCTTTAATTACGCCATCATTAGGGCTATATTACGGAGCACTTAACATTTCTGATTGCTGCCAGTCTCTCACAAACTAGCAACACTGCAACAAATGACCTTGCACACCCATCTCTGTACAGTTATTTGAGGCTACCTTTAATTTGATAAATAGGATTTCTGGATCAAGGGGGCAGTAGGGAGGGTAGATTTGGACCACCTCCTAGCCAGCTGTTACCGCTCACCTCTGCCTAAACTTTGGGGGCCTTGCTCCAACCATTTTTGGTAACAGTTTCTGTCTAACCTGGGACATGCTTACCTGCTATGCAATACTTGTTTCTGGGCACCTGAGAGCCAGGATTAAGGACCAAGCAGCTAATGCAGCTGACAGCCAAGCAGCCAGTACTTAACGCTAATGTGAGGAGTCTGAGAGCAGCTTTCACAGATGAGGTTCGCTTCGCAGTTGGGGAAACATGGGTCAATTGGATAAGCTCTCGGAGAACATGGAGGACACTAAGAAACTACAGAGTCATCTTTTCCTGCATCAAATCCAGAACCAGAAACCAAGGACAGCCTTCGAAAGCCGACAAGTGAGATTAAGGCAGGAGCCGACATCACACTGAAGCGCACCGAGAGGCGTACCCAATATGAGATTCAGCCATCAGCAGACCTTCAGGGTTAGACTCCAGCGCTCTGCCCTCTCTCACAGCCTGTGGAGGGATAACCAAACACAGAGAGACCCAATGGCGTTTCTGTGAATGCAGTGAAAGCCAACTCCAAGAGTTTTCTGCTGCTGTAATAAAGCACCATACCCAAGGCAAGGCAACTTACAGATGGAAGGGTTCATTTGGGCTTAGGTTCTGGAGGGACAAGAGTCCATCACCACCAGGGGGGGAGGGGGGAGGGGAAGCAGGCAGGCATGCTCGCTGAGACAGAAAACTGACAGAAAGCACTCACATCTTGAACCTCAAGCATGAAGGTGAGAGAAAAATTGGGCATAGGGCAAGGCCTTACATCTCAAAGACCACAGTGATAGATATACTTCCTCCAGCAAGGCCGCATCTCTCAAACTACCCAAACAGGCCACCACCTGGGGATTGTAGGAGACACTGATCATTCAAATCACCACAGAGACCTTGAAGTCACTGATGAAAGACAGACAATAGATGAGAAGAGAGGGCGGGGCAACCCTGCCATGCTCACCCTATAGTTTCCTGTGTACCGAATGCTGTCACTCTAAAGCATCGCGACAGATCTGACCTGCACAAACCTCCACATTCCAAGGAGCTCTCTCCCTCTAAAGGCTCCAGCAGGCTGGGATGAACTTCCAGAAGCTGTACCTTCTTCAGTGTTCCTGCCATAGGTCAAACGTTTTATTGGCATTGCCCTCAGAGCCCGGGGATAATCCACATGTAAGAGGATTTAGGGTGAAGCCGCCAGCTGAGAGTTAAACTCCACAAACTCCTACAAAATCATTTTTCTAAAATGTGCATCTGTGTTAAAATGATGTATTTCTGGTCCTGAAGAGCCTCTGAGGTGGAAGGTCTGGGGAGGGTGGGAAGCTGGTCTAACGAGCACCTCGGTGATTAGCTGGGAAGTATGAGCATAAGAGACTGGATTAGTGCAGGGAAAAAGGGCTTGTCTAGAAGACTTAAGAAACACAAGAGTCCAATTAAGTTCATTTGAGAATATTCTGGAAAGCAAATCTAATTATTTATAGTGAGAACAGTAAAAAATGTATTCTTTAAATAAATGAATTAATGGAGGCAGAGACTGGTCCCTTTGATAAGGGAAATTCGGAAAAGTTCTGTCCTCACCACTTAAAATTAAACCTATAATTGACCTAAAATGACTTTAAAATATAAAATTTATCTAAATGTAGATTTTTAATATGGATTATGTCAAAAGAGCTTATTAGTTTTACAGATTATCTACATATTAAGTATTAGTTTTCAGACTTAAAGAGTTTTGGATGAAACTACATTTGTGACTTTGGGGTAGCTGCTCACCCCGAGGCCTCAGTTTCCCACTTAGAAACTGGATAGAAAAGGTTGACTCTGGATCCAGGAAATGCCAGCTTCTCAGAAAGTTTCAATCCTTTGGTTGTCCAACTTAACCGTCTCTTACCCACTGCACACACACAGGCCCTGGCTGCCACCCCTGGCCTGGAATGTCACTGCCTTACTTCTTCCGGTCGTGCCCTAAGACAACACTGTGAGCCAAACTGAGAACACAAACAGAAAAGAAACATCACTACAGAACTCCCACAATGCCAGCTGCTTGCTTTGCTTTCAAACTGTCCCTTCCTTCCCATTGGACAGGGTCCCTTAACTGTCTGCTGGACAAGAATGCATCACTTTGCAACATTTCCAAGGTTTGAAGGTGAATGTGATTTTTTTTCTGCCATTTCTCAAAGGTTTCTGCATAACAACAATTAGCCTGGCAAGGATACTCGTCAAGTCTCTAAAACAGTGTGAAGCAGTGCATTGGTTACTTTGCTCATTGCTACTACCCCACAAAAGTAACTTAAGGATGTGTCTTGGTTAGGATTTTTATAGCTGCAACAAAACACCATGATCAAAAAGCAAGTTGTGGAGGAAAGGGTTTGACTTATATTACCTTCACTGTAGAAGGAACTCAACCAGGGCAGGAGCCTGGAGGCAGGAACTAATGCAGAGGCCATGGACGGGAGCTGGCTGCTACTGGCTGATTCTCCATGGCTTTCTCAGTCTGCTTTCTTCTAGAACCCAGGACCTCCTGCCCAGGGATAAGCACCACCCACCATGGGCTGGGTCCTCCATCAGTCACTAATTAAGAAAATGCCCAGCCAGTCATGATGGTGCACACCTTTAATCCCAGCACTCAGAAGGCAGAGGCAGGCAGAACTGTGTGAGTTCAAGGCCAGCCTGGTCTACAAAGTGAGTTCTTGGACAGTTAGGGCCGTTACACAGAGAAATCCTGTCTCAAAAAGCAACAAACCAACAAACAAAAATGCCCGCTTTTATGGAGGCATTTTTTGATTGACGCTCCCTGCTCTCTGATGACTTTAGTTTGTGTCAAATCGACATAAAACAGACATGGCCAGGACAGGAAAGAAGGGTTTTTTTACTTTGGCTTACAGATCCAGGATACAGATACAGTCTGCTAGGGTAGGAAAGTCCTGGCAACAGGCACTTTGGGCAGCTGGTCACTGGATCCACAGTCGGGAGGCAGACAGCAATGAACGCTGGTGCTCAGCTGGCCTCCTTTTTATTTCCGTCCAGGACCCTAACCAATGGGATGACAACCCCCACAGACAGTCAATATGACTTCCCACATCAGTGAACTCCATCTAGAAATTCCCTTATAACACATGCCAAAGCTCGGTCTCCCAGGTGACTCTAGACCCTGCTGACAATCAAATATTAACCATCGCACTATAAAACTAGGTCAGAAAATAAGACACAATACAGGGCATTCTTTATAAAAGGAGATGGGGTCAGGGACAATTTGCATAGGGACAGCTTTAGATATTAAGGGCAGTTACCTAACATGCCTAATACACACAGAACTTGAGAAAGAAAAAAATAGGAATTATTAGATGGAACCCATACCCAACACTGCTAAACTAGCCAAGAACTTGAAACTAGGCAAGTCACAGATCTAGGGGAAATTCTACTGCTATATTATGCTAAAGGAACACCGCGATAAAATAACTCCCACTGACATAGTGATATACCCATAGATGAGTGCCTGGTTCGACCCTCATCAGAGAAACTCCCTTTTGCAGTAGATAGTGACTAGCACAGAAAGACTGGGACAAACTGACCAGCAGAAAACAGACTCCCTGGGGTTTTGGGCACTTTCTGTTTTGTTTGTTTGTCTTATTTTGTTTTTTTGATTGTTTGCTTGCTTGTTTTTATTTTGTTTTGGTATTTTTGTTTTTGCTTTGAGAGAGAGAAAAAAATGAAGTTAGATTGCTAGGGAGGCTGGGAGGATATGGGAGGAAATTGAGAGAAGAAATATGATCAAATATCTGAAAAAAATTAAGTAAAAAAATAGATTGGCGGGGGGAGACAGGGCTTATTAAAAATCTGATAGCAGCCGGGTGGTGGTGGCACACGCTTTTAATCCCAGCACTCAGGAGGCAGAGGCGGGTGGATCTCGGTGAGTTCCGAGGCCAGCCTGGTCTACGAGAGCTAGTTCCAGGACAGGCTCTAAAACTACAATTGAAACAACAAAAATAAGTTATAAAGATGCAATGTGCTCAACTCTAAAACAATAACAGATATGTGACTCAAAACACAATTGATATAATTTTTCTTATCAAGTTGTCAATAATTAAAAACCTAAACAAGACATCCCACTAGTAAGGCTATGGGGGAATGTAGTCATCTACTACATTTCTGTTTGAAAGGTAAAAACAATATACAGTAACAGGGGAATCTGGGAGAGTCTAATGGCTATACACACATATGACTTTCTGCCTAGCAAGGCCCCATATAAGATTTTATCCTGAAACTTTGCCTTCATGGTTATAGAAAGACATATGGGCGTAACAGTAGATACAATTTGCCTAGGTTTGATGGCATCTTAAATTCTCATGCATAGGGCAGTGTTTGGACAAACTGCAGCCCACACTGAAACAGGGATAACCAAAAAACACTAGAGAAGATACAGAGAAGGCAGACAGGGGTTAACTGAATATGTAGTAAGGTTAAATAGTGAAATGAAAGAATAGAGATGGCACGCTGTATTTTATGTAAGAAGATAAATGATAAGAAAATCGATATGTATCTGCTTATTTTTGTGAAACTTTGATTATCCATTGGTGTGTGCAAAAACTCTAAAATAATAACAGATATAGAGAAGAAAGTATGATTAAGAGAGTCTTTTGGTATATTTTTGACTTTTTGAAGCAGGTTACTGTTTTATTTAATCAAAAACCATGAAGTTGAACCAATAAAGATGGCTTTGGACAAGAAACTTGGAGTAGAATTTGAACAGAAAACACCTTTATTATAAATTTAAATGAACAATGTTGAATATACTAAAGAAAGAAAAACTAAGTAAGCGTAGCATTCTGTCTATTTAATCTGGATCTACAGACATCAAGAACTACAAGCAAGCTTTAAACAGTAGAACGGTCATTGCTTTGGTTATTGGGATGAACAATTCTGAGATTATCTCCAATGAAATGAAAATACTTTGTGGATGGTGGGAACATACTGTTGGGGAAGGACTACAAACTTGGAAAGGAAATCTAGGGAGAATTCTGGGTTGTTGCATTAAAGTTGACTACAACATAGCTTTATAAGACTTTAGCTTATCATACATAGATACAGAAACAGGTATGTGTGTCTGCATGTGCTTCTCAGGTCTGTGTGCTGAAGGGTCTAAAGTCTTTAATTTCCTAGCAGCAATGAGAAGATGCCAAACTGTGCATTAGAACTATCACTCCCCAGTAGGGAGAGGCCAGAGAAAGTATGGGATGAACCTGGGCTATCTCATATCAGAAAGGAAACAGGCCTTAATCATTTATTTCAAAAGAACACAAGAATCAACCTGGAGGTGCAATTACTGGTCAAATCTGAGACATTTCGAGCATCAAGAGTAGTAATTGTCATAATGAATAATAAACTCATTGAATAATAACAAGAATTCAGGGGCTGGGGAGATGGCTCATTGGTACTGTTGGGACCATTTGGAGTCCTTGCCTCCAGCTGCTCTTCCCTGCTAGAGATCTTTACTTTCCTTTTGATTTGAGTTACTGAAAGCTGTATCAAAGTTGTTTACCAGCTCTGCTTCACGAGCACGTGTTGTCTTGGCCTTGAGGATCAGAGGGTAAGGTTTTCACTTGTTGATCCACTTGACTGTTGGGTATATAAGCCTCCATGGGGCTACTGAATAAAGGGCTTCTTACCAGTGACTAGAGGTCCGTGTCTCTGTCTCTCTGTGTGTGTTTCAACCTCCAGCCCCTTGCCCAAAGCTTGCAAACTGTATGGTAGCACCTAGAGCGCAGACAGGTGTTGTGAACTTCAGGTAAAGTGCTTGTGACACACACATGGGGAACAGTGCTAAACCCCAGCATTCACACAGAGAGTCAGGAGATCCCTGGGTGGCCATGCTAGCCTAAGCCAGCAAGTACCAGATCTGAATGAGAGACTTTGTCTCAAAAATCAAGGTGGACATTTCCAGAGAAATAAACATAAAGTAGACCTATGACCTCCTCATACTTGGGTACACACGCACACACACACAAATGCAGACTGTGGGTGTAGCTTAGCGGTAGGGTACAAACAGCATACAGAAGACTGGAGTTAATCCCCAGCACTGAAAAAAATAGAATAAACAAAACCAAGGAGGTGAACAAGCCAGAGCCTCAGTCAACCTGGTCTAATTGTAAGCTAGAAGGTCAGCTGTGAAATATACCTGTAGCATGAGGGGGCCTGCTTGTTGGGGTTTCGGTCCAGCCCGGTACCCTACAGCCAGCAAGCCCCAAAGAAAATCACACAGAGATCTCCATAAGTTA
>LOEQ01004115.1:40527-52168 GCA_001685075.1 Bramus lutescens | reverse complement strand
TCTGTAGACCTGGCTGTCCTTGAACTCACAGAGATCCACCTGTCTCTGCCTCCCCAGTGCCGGGATTAAAGGTGTCTGCTACCACACCTTGAACTCACAGAGGTCAATCTACCTCTGCCCCTTGAAGTCATAGAGGTCAATAGTACCAGTTCCATGTTTTGTAATATATTCCAGTTATAACCCTGAGATAAACTTATCCATTACTCTCACCAGTAATTTCATCAAGTTGTTACCATGTGTCATGTTACCAGCTGGTCAATAGTTGGAAGGAGAGCAAGCTGGGATATGGAGACGTCAGAGGGGAGGATGCTGTGATCAGATGCAAACGTGATGCTGGGATTGGGTGGTAGTAATACAATCATTTACCGAGCTAGAGGGGTTGCTCAGTGGTTAAGGTTGCCTGCTGCTCTTCCAGAGGACCAGAGTTCGGTTCCCAGCACCCATGTCAGGTGGCTCACAACCACCTGTAACTCTGCCTCCAGGGGATCCAATGCCCTCTTCAGTGTCTAGAACTCAGTAGACATTGAAGTTGATATGTCTTGGATGTTGCTTGAAGTGAGAGATCCGAGAAAAGATGGTATCTCCCCCGTCCCCCGGGGCCCAGGTCAGAGTTAGAGAGCTAAGAAGTCATGTGACAAGGGCATGCCCAGGTGACAAGATGGGAGAGTGTGAGCAGAGAAGACTGTGAGAATCACAATGACCGACCGCAGTCCGCCATTCTACGTAAGTACACAGGAAGACGGGTGTCACTCAGGATGTGCCCTACACACAAGAACTCCCAGAGAGGCAAAACAAAAAAGACACCCTGAAGTAAACACAATAGAGAGACGGACTTGGCGGGTCAGTCTTCCCTTAGGGAGATAAAGCCTGTGGCTGGAGTAGGGCAGAAGGTGAAGAACATGATGCTTGAATTCCTTTCATTGACACTTTGTTGTTTAGACATGCATGGTCCTGACATGTAGTCCAGACTGGCCTCAAACTCACAATCCTCCTGCCTCAGCTCTCAAACACACTTTTTCATTCACTCTTGTATGATATCCAAATGGAAACTGTGCTCCACACGGAATACAGATTGGGCAGAGACAACACCAGGATACAAAAGGTTGATGTGTCAGCAGAGTCTGTGCTGAGCTGTGTTACTCACAGGTGCTGGGAAGATTCCAACTCTCCTTCCCTCATCTGCCTGGACGGTTGCCTGTTCATGTCTGAAGGTTGACCCCTCTGTGGGAGTCACCCTGTACCTGACGGTAGTGCCTTCCCCATGTTCATACACCTGTTTGGGATATCCAGTGTTAGGTTAGCATAAAATTCGGAGGCCTGTACTCCTTGCCTCCGCTCAGGGCATCTAAAAGCTATCTGCCCCTGGGAACTGGGTGATGCCCCTATTACAGCTACACAGTTATTTCCTCCTCTACCAGTCCTTCCTCCTGCACCCAGAGCTGGTGATGCTCCAATAGCACTCCCAAATAATGCACCTGCATGCATCTCTCTATGTCCGTCTTCCAGGTAACCCAAGGAAGGAGAGTTCTCAGGAGGCAGCTCGTTCAAGAACTTCTCATCAGCAAGGAAGAGAAAATGGTTAAGATTTTGTTGTTGCTGTTGTTTGGTTGGTTTCTAAATATAAAACCTCGAAGCTGGTTGAAAGGTGTAAACTGAGAGATCTGGGTGGAAGAACTCTGGGAGGAAATGGGGTCCCAGCCACAGGTAGGAGGGTTTCAGCTATAAGAGAAAAGCTCTACCCTCTCTCCGGTTGGCAGCAGGGGAAGATGAGCGTGAATGAACTTATTTTCATGGCAGAGAAGGTTAGGTTACCCACACGGAGGAAAAGGAATTGGAGACAGAAGCTTGAAAATGGTGCAGAATATCAGGCACAAACTTTGAGGACAAGGGACAGCCACCCATGGGATGTGTAAGGATTGCTGACCAGCAAGGAAGGCTTGGTAAGAATGAGGTCAGCAGGAATTTATGATGGGACTCACCATTAGCACTAAACACAGGGTGCTGTATTATTTACAGCCAATCTCAGCACTGTGCCTGTCAAACTGAAGTATCAGCTGATAGCGAATGAATGCTCCCAGTTTAAGTGAGCTCTCTAGTTAAGGGGCCATATCTGATATCCCCCCCCCACATCTTATCTACTCCCACAGTTTTACTGGATGAAGTCCATGTACATCTGTCTTACCCTCTGTGAGAGTTTTAATCTTACAAAAGAAAAGGTTTAGTTAGGGAACTGAGAAGATAGTTCAAAAAATAGGACCTGAATTCAGATCCCCAGCACGTAAATCACTAGGCATGGGGACACAGCTATAAGCCCAGGTACAGGGACAGAATAATGAAGGATCCCTGGAGCGCACTGGCCAGCCAGTCTGGCTGAACAAATGAGTCCCAGGTTCAGTGAAAAACTTTGCCTCAAAAAAAAAAAGACACCCAGTGTTCACCTCTGACCTCCACACGCACATGCACTCATGTGCACAACACACGCACACACACACACAAGCACAATGTTGAGGTGGAAAATACACCTTTCCTATTTTTCTATGGGTTCATTATGTGCTACCCATATCTGCTTCCACGATACAGGAAACACTAAGCTTTCTCCTATACAGACCTCTGTGTGGTACTTCTTAGGTTACCTAGCTCCCATTTCCGGCACTCTACTGTGAGGCTAATCCTCACTGTCAGCTTGACTGGGTTTAGAATTGCCTCAGACAGACCTCCCTGTGTATTTTTAAAGATATTTCCAGGGACATTCAGCTCAGGGGAGGGGGGGAAGCCACCCTCCACGTAGATGATACACCACAGACTGGGATCTTAGGTCGAATAATGAGGGAGGAAAGCTAGCTGAGCAAGAGCATCATTTCCTCTGCTTCCTGACTTCAGACACAACATGACCAGTCACCTCACCTTCCACCACCACGCTTTCCAGCATCGAGGAGAAATGTGGTTCCTGCCTTCCAGCATGGGGGACCGTGGTCCACGCCTTCCAACATGGAGGATCATGGTCCCTCGGATCACAAGGCAATATAAATCATTTGTTCCTAAGCTGCTTTTCTCAGCTGTTCTTGTCACAGTGGGAAGTGTAATTAACACCTGTACTATGGGACACAGTAGGTGCAATGGCCGAGTAGGTCAGAGGACAGGTGAGGTCTTCAGTACAGCCTCTTTGTTCCTTTTCTTCTCTCCCTCCCTTCTCTCCTTTCCCAGTCTTTCTTCTACCAGCATGGCAGTCATTGTATTCGTCACTTTTCTGTTTTTATGATAGACTACCCTGACAAATAGGAAGAATTGTTTCTGACTTACCATTCCAAAGGATAGAGCCCATCATGCTGGGGAAGGAATAGCACAGTGCCAGGAACAGGAAGCCAAAGGGTCACATTTTATTCACACACAGGAAGCAGACAGAACTGGAAGTTGAGTGAGGCTATAAATCTCCAAGGCTGTACATCCTCCAACAAAGCTCTACCTCCTAAAGGTTCCATAACCTCCCCCAAACAGCACCACCCACTGGGGACCAAGTGACAAATATGTGAGCCTATGGGACACAGTTCTCAAACCACAATAGATCACTTGGAGTCTTTGCCAACCTCCCAACTAAGCTGTCCTCAGCTTAACTGACTTCATTATGCCCCGGCCCTCATTTGCTCTTGATTCCTGGTGTTCAGCAGCAGCAATGGCTGATAAAATTCCACGCTGATTAATTTCATGTTTAATCTAACTGATACTTCTGTGGCCTTTGCAAATAGCCTTTTTGAACAAAAACTACAATGGCTCATTCCAGACCCGATCAAAGAGGTATGCATGACTCACGGCCACTAAATAAACATTGATGCCCAATGGCAGTAATATGGCTATTTATATTCAGAGGCTGATTTAACCAGTGGCATTCCTGTAATAAGATAATAAGCATGAGCTGTTTACTAGAGAAAAAGAAGAGACTGTGGTGCTGGTGTTCAATAAAATCTCTTAACAGGCAAATGACTCTCTGAAATTGGTTGGCAAATACACCCAGAATGAGATGTGCTAATTGGCTGCTGTTAGTGATTTCTAAGATAAAGAGTTTAAACTTAGATTAGCCCTGAAATTCAAAACAATAAAAATACTGGCTATATAATACTATGTTGGGAGTCTTACAGATGATGCTCGATACATGTCCGGCAATACAATTTTAAAAAGGAGCTGTGTACCTTAATCATTAGATTTTTGAAGACTCTGTCCAAGAGGAAGTTTGAAATAAGTAGAATGATAAGCATGGACATCTGAATGCCAGGTTTAATCTTTGTTCTGCGCAGACTACGCTTGCTGGAACAGCGCTATTGGCGATCCCTCTCAGGTGTGTCTATTATGGCCAGCACTTTTCTTTTTAAAGAAAATGAACAAAGGGATGTAAGGATTAGCTTGGTGGCATTTGGGTAGTCTTTAAAAGCAGATTAACCCACTCAGAGCTAAGATCATAGAGGTCCAGGGTAAATGTTCAGCTAACAATTGTGCAGCTTCTGAAATAATGACCCAAGCATCAGGACTGGAAGGTTCCTCCCGGTGCCTGCTAGCAGCACCTGCTAATCCTGATCTGTTTTGTTGGGTTGTTTTCTCTCCTCAGATGGGGAACAGAGGGAATAAGTCCTGGCTACCTCCCCTTCTGTTGGCCCCCCAGGCTGTAACTTGCCACTGAGCAGCATTCATCTCAGACTGCCCCTTAGCTGCCTCCTTCAGGAAGTCTTTAGTGACAGGAAATTCATCATGCACTTCTTTGTCCCCATTTTATACCAGGGCTTCCCCTAGCAGAGCCACCAAACTTCCCAGGTTTTCCTGGGCAGGGGATTCTAGGCAGTGCTCTCTATAGGTCAGCAAACACTAGAGATTATAAACAGAATCCTGAGTCACAGATGTGGGGCCTTTCCCATATTTTTAATTAGCTAATGTTCTTTTGAAATCCACTTTAGCTGGCTAAGAACAAAATGAATTTACTTCAACAGATAATTAATTGGTAATCTCACAAAAGGTAGAACTGAATAGACAGACACACCTCAAAGGTACAGGAACGACAGCAGTTCTAGACACATTGCACTTGTGGGTTAATACACCCAGCTCCCGACACACACAGTGCCTAAGAGGGAATGCAGGGTCTTACACATCCTAGGCAAGGGCTCTCACCATTGAGTCACGTCTTCAGCTTGAGCTGGCAACTGCTGCTAAACCAGTAACACTTCTTAGATAAATCATGTCTCTTTTCTCTATTCCATTTTCTTCTTCAAGACATTAGCTTGGCTCAAACAAATGACCTGAAGCATTTGGCTTTGACTCGCAGAAGAAGGGGTCGAGATCACACACCCATGGCTTCCATCGACATCTCCCAAAACGGGGAAAGTTGTCAACTGGGCAGCAGTCCCAAGGATTTTCCAGAGCAGAATCCCACCAAATGCCAATCTACAAAACCAATGCCAGTCCAGAGGGAGGCAAGCATCTTACAACAGGTCTAAATCAGTTCATGGCTGTCTTCCTCAAGAGAGTTACCAAAAAAAAAAGTTCATCTTGCCTAAGGTCGTGGGGTTATCAAGAATAAGGACCTAAACTGAGTGGTGGTGGCTCACACCTTTAATCCCAGCACTCGCGAGGCAGGTGCAGGCAGATCTCTGTAAGTTCGAGGACAGCCTGGTGTACAGAGTGAGTTCCAGAACAGGCTCAAAAAAGAATAGTGGCCAGGTATGAGCTCTCACAACTCACACTTGGACAATCCTAGACTGTCTTCCTGCCTCGTTTTCCTTATCTGAGCTGAAGACGAGGAAGCCAACATCAGTCAGGATCCAACTGGAAGCAGCAGAAAGTCAGGCATAGGCTAGAATACATGACACCTTGACATTCAGCCTACAAAAATGGCAGCGTTATATGATGTGGACTGATAATTTAAGCAACAACAACAAAAGGTAGAGACATTGTTTTATGGAAACACAAGTATAGTTGTGGGTAGATAACATACACATCTAGGGCTCAAACGAAAAAAGACAAGTCTGATCTTTGCCAGCAAATAGTGTCTAATCCCATGGCTCATAAGGGTTAGTCTTACTTTATCAAGTTCCTAATCCCAGGGTCAACTCCAGTCAAAAAGTATGTGAAGCTTCATGATTGGCCGTCTTGAAGGCTGTGTGGGAGAGCAGGTAGTATACATGGTTAAAGGACTGACAATCACGTCAGTTAAACCGTAACTGTCTTGGTTAAGGTTATTTATAACTATTAGCTGAAGTTCCCAGGCAGGAGAGGGGATGCCCCACCCACATTAAACACACTAGAAGACTGAATCTTCTTATAATTCCAATTATAGTTCAGAGTTGGAATGTTTAAGGTTCTGACCCAAATGATCTTAGACTGTCTTGGCTCCATAAATCGCCATTGATTGCCCACTTTTGTGGCCTAGCATCCTTGTGACTATTAGGTAAAGCCCTTTGGAATGTGCAAACAGATCCTTAGCCTCGCCAACTCAAAGGCTGAGAATGTCATCAGCTAGCATGGAAGACCTTCAACAGGGGCTTTTCTGCCTGCCTTGCCTGACAGATCCACCAATGTAAGCAAAAAAGGGCCCTGACGTATGATTTTCTTTGTTCTGTTGCTACGAAAATATCATGAAATTCTTGAGATGTTGGAACATAGTATTTGGAGTAACCTGACTCTGCTTCCAGGCAATGATGACATACATTTGTCTCCAGAATAAACTTTTTCCCTTTGAGGTTTAAACTGTGTTTTTACATCCATAAGTCCTAACACAGCACATACTATATGCCGCCAAGATATCAGCTAAACAAATGTTTAAGGAAAGGAATATTTACAACCTCCCCAATAACTCTTTGGCT
This sequence comes from Bramus lutescens, assembly GCA_001685075.1. Classification (NCBI taxonomy): domain Eukaryota; kingdom Metazoa; phylum Chordata; class Mammalia; order Rodentia; family Cricetidae; genus Bramus; species Bramus lutescens. The sequence continues at coordinate 45,326 of LOEQ01004115.1, read as the reverse complement.
AATATTTTATATACTGGCTACAAGAACAGAGAAGACAAAGGAAGGCAATAAAATTCTATGAAAAAACTATATTATATTTTTTGTGATGATTGAACAAAATGTATGAGGAAGTGGTGGTGTCACCTTTAATCCCAGCATGTGGGAGGCAGACAAGCAGATCTCTGTGAATTTGAGGCCAGCCTGGTCTACAAAGTGAGTTCTAGGACAGCTAGGACTATTACACAGAGAAACCCTGTCTCGAAAACAAACAAACAAACAAACAAAAAAGTGACACATGTAGGACAGAGAACAATGTCACATAGTATCCCAATGGGCAGTGTAGATCAGGTCAGCATGAAAATCCAATTTTTCCCATGTCGTGAGTGACTTGGGCATAGCAGGCTCTCAGTGTTCTTGACCTACAGTCCGTTAATAAGCAAATCCCTAAGAAGACATGAGCTACCCAGATGCCATTTCTTCCGTTGGGAAAATGTTCTCCATGATATTGTTATTTTGATTTTGTCTCAGCCTTTCCTAGGAGCAATCATACAATCAACAGGGCAAGAGCAAAGGGGTGCCATATCTGAACTGTGGGCATTTGATTTAAAGACCTACGATAGGAAAACCTTCAAGTATCTGAAACACAAATCTCAAGTCTCCATCAGTGAAACTTAGGAAGCAGGATGGCTTTGAATGCTATTCTCTCTGGGGAAAGGAAGTAGGGGTATAGCTTCAGTAGGGCCCTGTCAGATGACAGGCAGCATTTGTGACTCACATTCCATGTGAAGATGAAGGTGACAGAGCAGGAAACACAGAATGTCTGAATGCCAGGTGTCCACAGCATACATCTGGTCTAAGCCCACAGTGCTGAAGATGGAGCCAGGCCTGGGAAAATGAAGGCACTGGTGTGAGGTTTATAAAAAGCTTGAGAAGAGTAGAGCTGCTTTCAGATCCACTTTACCTCACACCCGGCTTTCATCTTCCATGAACTCCGGGCATCAGTAGTTCACGATGTACCAATGGCACCCATCGCAACTGTTAATTAGACAGGAAAGGACATGGTGGGCGGTGATGTCAGCTGGAGAAACAAGAACGAATCCTGAGTGACACAGATCAAGGGTGGGATCAGCGTGCCTGGAAGCACAATCTAACTCCCCCCGTTTTGCTGATCTATACCTTGTCACCCGCCATCTCCCTCACAGAGTAGGGCTATGACTTGAAGAGATTCTAAACTATGCCTTTAGAAAGAATTACAGTCTCAAGCAACGTAAATAAATGACAAGCTGGGTTTTTTTCATGAACACCTTATCTTCTAAAATAAAATTGAAGACACAAGTCTAATAAAGGGTTTTTGAGTCTCTCCAACTAGGAAAAATAATTGAAGAAATCATACATTTAGACACTGAACAATTGGTTTTGAGGGGAGAATAGACAGATCACTTACAAACCAGGTATGTGTCACTAAGAGGGTGTGCCCATCCTATTCTGGCAGGCTCTCGGTTCCCTCCTGTGATCATATCTTTGCTGTCAGGGCTGCTGCGGTGGGGAAGGAATAATCCTGCCTACACCCTCCATAAAGACTGGTCATTTCAGAAAACCCAGAAAGCTGCTGTAAGATGACTCCTCTGGCAGGCCCCTCTGTCCACCTCCTCCACAACGTCTGAGTACTGATCTTGGCACTAGTACGAACTCCAGACATCACAGGTACTCCACAAAACTAAACAGTCATTCATGATTTTCAAAAAGACTCAGAAACTACGAATGGGAGCAACTTCCCCAGTGAGATAAAGACACATACAGCTGGGGCTGGAAGGGTGATTTGGCCGTCAAGAACACTCTGACATAGGACCTAGTTCAGTTCCCAGCTCATGATCACCTATGACTCCAGTTCAAGGGAATTCAATGCCTTCTTCTGGTCTCCATAGACTCCTGCATGCATGTAATGCACATAAACTCACATAGGCATGAAGAAACATATAAATAAATTTAAAAGAGAAAATTTAAATGAAAAAAATCTACAAAAAAAGAAAAACAAAAATCCCAAACCAAAGCCAACAAAAACCTTTGCAAGCGGTAGTCTGCCCCCCTCCATGACGGTAGAGTGCTCCACACTTTTCTCCCGTGCCTAGAAAGTCTCAGGGAGAAGACTGCCTGTGAGAATGGTCAGCTGTGAGCTAGCCAGGTGAGCACAGCAAGAAAAGGAAGTAAGCCATGTACAAATAGTCCACGGGTGGACACCACGAGGTTGGAGGAGAAAAAAAATCTCTAGAAATCCTCCAAAATATTCCGCTAACTATAAATCAACTGTGTTTTCAGGTTCTGGAAGCGAATGTACGGAAATGATTATAAAGACGGTGCCACTTGCAATCCTACACACACACACACACACACACGCACAAAGAATGGCACGCTGTATGCAGGTGGAAATGAGCCAGCAGTGAAGGGCCCGCTGCTCCCAGGTCTCTCAGCCACTAGAGAGACCCATTCCGAAGCAAGCTCCCTCTCCACCCTGACACTAGTAAAGGGGTCAGGAGACCCTGAGTAAGGTTGGAGATATTAATTTCGGGCAGTTAATTACATTCTTTCAGCATCCATATCCCTGAAGTTTTCCCTGAGAAAATCCTCCAGGAGGGCATCCCGATTAGCTATGCATTTCTCTTTGGCAGCGGCTGGAGAATGAAGTGACTGTGGTCTGTGTCACACCATGCAGAGAAATTCACCTCTGGGTGAAGTGATCCTCAAATAATTACCAAATGTAGCTCAGGTAACTGAATTAGTGAATTACATCGGCTCCTCTGAGATGAAAGACTCTTTAGGAATTGAAATGCGTGGGCTCTTTGTTATTAATAACCTGAACAATGAAGGCACTCATAGCGCTTACTGTTCCACAGCTCCAGGAAGGAATGGGAAAAACTAAAGAACGCAGCTGATTTTTGGTTTCCACACTTTTCGTTTTCTATCCTTTTCAGTCGGACAGAAATCGGGACAGACTACGACAACCCATCAAATCTCCTCCAGTGTCAGTAAGGCGTCCAGCACAAAGCTCTGAAGAGAGGCAAAGGCAGCAGAAGTGTGGTACGCAGGGCTCTCATGTCTGCTAGGATTTATTTAATGGTCCGTTCTCTCACATTACCAATAGCCTCAGGTGCAGGGCTCCTGCACAACCCAAGCCATTTCTTTCTCTCATAGTCAAATTTCCCCAAATTAAGTGTCTCCACTCCTCCCTCTTTCCCTCAGAGAATTCTGTGTGCTCATGAACTGTGCCCAGCAGAACAATCTAGGATACCTCACCCAGGTGCTCCGCTCCAACTCTCTCAGAGGTAAATCTCTGGTTGGCAGACTTGACCAGGAGAGACGGGAAGTGGCTGAAGAGGCTTGAGTTGACAAAATAAGCCTCAGAGTGCCCCTGCGGTGACACCCATTCTCCCTACTGATGATCATTCTAACAATCCATAATTACTCAATTTATACCTAAGTGATTCCCACTTATAGATGTGTACAGTAATTTAATAAAATTGACATTAACATATGAAATAGGTCTTATCAATAATGCCTACAAATCAAGTTGCTGAACCAGAGTGTGTTATTGGTAATCCTGATAGCTACTGCCAAATTGCCCATCAGGATACCATATCCTGGGTTTGGGCCTTTTCCGTACTGATTGGGTAGCGATGAACAATGAGTCTGCTTCTCTGTTTAGTATTGACTCTTGACTTTGTGTTAGGCCGTTTTTGCATACAGAGAAGGTAGGACTTTTTTTAAATGTAGCTAAATTTTTTTTATCTCTTGTTTAATGACTACTGTGATTTGTGTTGTACTTTTGATCTTTTTCAGCCATAAATTAGTTTAAAAAGCTTTCAAGGGCTGGAGAGATGGCTCGGCAACTAAGAGCACTCACTGCTGTCCCAGAGGACCAGAATCCCTACAGCTGCCTGTAACTCTAGCTCCAGGGGATGAAAGACCCTCTTCTGGCCCCGAAGGACACCCATATCTTCCTGGCGGACACACAGACACACAAGCATACACATGAATAAAATGAAAAATAAATCTTAAAAAAAATAAATTAAAAAATAAAGCATCCATAATCTCTTTTTGTATCTCTATGGTTTCACATTTTTATGCATCTAGTCTCCCACGCATCCATCTAGAATGTTCAGCAAGGTACAAAGTAAGCAACTTACACTTAGATGCCAGGCACATAAAGAATATCATATAATATCTATTTACATTGTTTAGAGACAAATGGAGAGAGTGAGCCTGCACATGGCTGGTACAGATGCAATTTTCTTGATTCAGAGGTTTCTACTCACAGAACATGTGGGCATGGATGGCTCTCTCTCAATTTCCCACTCTATTTTACTGCTCTGTCCATGTACCAGACACACACAATTTCAAGTCTAAAAACCTTGATTTAAGCTAATTATACTTCAACTTAAAAAGCTCCCATGGCAGAAGTGGTTTTTTTCTGGCTCCGCCCTCGTGGCTTTGTAGCTTTTTTCCTCAGATATTTTACAACCAGGCTTTGCTTAATTGTCTGGAGAAATAGCTTTGCTTGCTGCCATCTGAGGAGTAGAGTCAAATAAGTGAAGCTAGCTCAAGTTTGCAGAGAGCAGACCAGAGGACACCACAGTTCCCATTCTCAAATCCTAGTGCATGACCAGACTCCTGAGAGGGATGACCTTAGCATTCTATGCCTGACACTTTACAGTCAAGCCAGGAAGTTACTGAAGAGCAAGCCTTGCTGTCAGACTGCCCTCAATTTCAAGTCACAGAGCCCAGACGAACAGCCTTCAGCAACAAAGAAATGCATTGCTTGGCGC
>LOEQ01004115.1:16682-26956 GCA_001685075.1 Bramus lutescens | reverse complement strand
CACATGGTGGCTCACAACCATCTGTAGTGAGGTCTGGTGCCCTCTTCTGGCCTGAAGACATACACAAACAGACAGACTATTGTATACATAATAAATAAACAAACAAACAAATAAATACAGAGAGGATTGCCATAATCTGGGTTGCCAGGACACCAGGTACCACTGGGAGCCATGCCCTCTACCTAGCTGAGGATAGCCTGGGATAACCGTGATGGAGCAGAGGTGAAAGGCCTTGGGGTTGGTGATGGATGCTTTTTGTTGTCATCTTGGTAAGACTTACAGTCACTATGGAAATATTCTCTGGGTGTGTCTAGGACCGTGTTCCCAGAAAGAGATAAAGGAACAGGAAAGACCCACATTTACTTTAGGCAGCACAGTGCCCGGGGGCTGGGGTCCCTGAGGAAGCAATCTGAGGACCAGCACCCATTGCTTCCTCTGCTTCATGGCAGCGGATGCAATATGGCCTCTTGGTCCTGCTGCCTTCACCTCCCTCCTAGAGGACCCAAAAGAAACCCTTTCTTGCCTAAGTTGTTCCCGTCAGATATTCTATCACAATCACCAGAAAAGCAATGATCACAGGACCTCTGTTATGTGGAGCCTTAAGTATCTTAGTACTGGAGCCATCTACCTGCAGTAGTTGGGTTGGTTACCCAGGGCAACCCACTCACTCTGTCACCAACCCTGGCAGTGGGGCATGGTTGGAACGGATTTGTTACAGGATGCTTTTACTGCACGATGAACCTTATTTCCTGGAGGCATAGTCACCACGCCTCCCCTCCTCCCCTCTGCAGCACCGTGCCATCTCCACCAGCTCCTGGACTGCTTCGCAATGAGTCAAGGTACTCTCCTGTACTGGGGAAGTTCCAGCCCCTTCCCCATAATGCCCAAAGTTTGCTGGAGACAGCAATGCGGTATGGGGCTCAGCTGTTTGCACCAGAACCTTTGAATAACTTGGTTTCACACCCTTACCCTTCTGTGCACTGCAGGACCTCCTCCCCTTCCCTGTGTCTCTGGGTATCGTCCAGTATTTAGTCTTAGTTGATTTTCCCAGTTGCTACCTGTGCCCTTTACCAACTGTTTGAGTGGGTTGGGTGCTAGAAGAGCCTTAGTTTCTTATCTACAGAAAATAATAGTTGTAGTAGTAATTCTCACTTTCTGCAACAAAATAAAGAACACAGCACCAATGCCAGGAAGCCTAAGGTCTCGCTCATTTTCTGCTCCAGAACTAAAGTAAGGGTGTGGATACTTTAATAGCAAGCTCCACTGGCTGAAGCAGAGCACCCTTCCCTGGAGAACAGGACATCGTCCTGAAGCCTTTGGAGGCAGGGATGCCGAAACCATGGAGTCCCTGCCATGGAGTCCCTGGGGTGAACCTGAGCTCCATTGTCACATACAATGAAAGTTTGAGGGGTAAAGGAGGTGACCTGCTAAGGCCAACTGACTCCTCCAGCTCTGAGGAAGTAAGTGTGACATTAGAGAGGTTCCAGCCTGACATGGTTGTACACACTTTAATCCCAGCACTGAGGAGGCAGAGGTAGACAGATCTCTGTGAGTTTGAGGCCAGCCTGGTCTCCAGAACAACCAGGACTACACAGAAAAAAAAAATCCTGTCTTGAAAAATCAAAAAAAAAAAAAAAAGAAGAAGTATTCCAAGTAAAGAAATCACCATGCCACTAGACCATTGCTCTACACGGGCTCTGGCTAGGGTCCCTGCCCCACCCGATGAGGGAAGAGAAGGAAATGAAGATGGATGGAGAGGGACAGGGACTCCACATCCTCCCAGAAGGAGCCAGCTAGGGTTCTCATCTGCAGCGACGATCTGTGCAAAGCTCCCGTAAGAACATAGCAGATGTCCAGGGCCCCCCAAGACAAAGGCTGTCAGACCCCCATCACACAGGCACGGCTCAGTGCATCAATACAAGCCTCCCCATGTTAGAATCAAGGAGTGTAGTTCTTCCTGCCCAGAGGACATGGTTGCCTCTCCTTGGGTGACCTTGCTGGCAGCCATGTGGCTTTTTTAGTGTGTAGACTTTCATCATATTCAAAAGGTTCTACATTTGAAAGGAGTGAGGCTGGAGGAGGCTGGAGAAAAGTGAGTCAGGGAAGGTCTACTGGGGCGGCGTGGGCCTTTCACTGAGTTGTCACCCTGGGCCTGAGCGGGTGGCTGCACAAAGACAGCCTTTCTCTCTCACACACACTTTCCCGAAAGCAAGGGATTACCACAATAATAGCGATAACGACCACAGTTCACTGCGAGCTGACAATGCGCCTGGATTCTACTTAACATGCACGTCTGTTTAATCCCATGAAGTAAGGACTCCTTTCTCCAAATGAGGAAACAGAGGCACCGTGATGACAGACGAGCAGTATGGGGTCACAATAGGTATGTCCTCGACTTGGGAAGATTAATGAAGGCAATCTCTATCTTCAGGATAGAGATTGCTCTGCTGTGGGCGACAAAGCAAATGGAAGGAATTTGAAGGGGGCCGTTTACTCCACACCCATGGCTGTCCCGCTCACCAAGCCCTGATGGAGGGGTTCCCTGGCCTTGCAGAAGGAGCTGCCTCTTGCCCCTGAGTACATGCCACAAACTCTGCATCATTTCAGAGAAAAATAAGGGGATTTCCCTTCTTACCCAATCAATCTCCTTAATGAGGTCAGAGCCCAGAGGGCTGCACCCACATGTGACCTGTGAGTCACACAGGGCCCTGGGAATAAGGCTCAATCTTCTTATACTGCTGTTGTAGGCACCTTCAAACTCTAAATTTTTATTTTTTTTTTAAATTACATTTGGTCATTTGTTAAGAGTGGAGGACATGTGGAGCAGGTCATTCTCTTTCACTCTGTGGGTGCTGAAGACGGGGTCCTAGGCCAGGCTCAGCAGTGAGCACCTCTACCCACTAAGACATCTCTCAACTCTATCACTTCATAAACAAAGGACCTGGCCTTCTTTTTCTTTTGCAATGAACCCCCACTTTGTGTAGGTTGTCCTGGAAAGGGTCGGGGCATTAGGACAGGAGAGGCAGTCAGTAGATTGCTTCTCCTAAGCAGAGTGTGTTGTATAGAACAACCCACTCCAGGGCCCCTGAGCGCTCCAGCAAGCCACAGGCTGACAGAAGCAGATGCCAAAGCTCTTTAAAGTGTGCCAGTATAGGAGTTTCCTGGTGAACACATTCTTTCAAAAACTTAAGTGGGAATAAGTTCTATGCTCCACTGCACAGTGGGGGCAACTCTGCCTTGCCATCGGTTATGTTTAATTGTTATGCATTTCATAAAGAGGTAAGAGGAAAGTTTGTGTTCCCATGATAAAGACGTGCTGAAAAGCTAAGGCTATAGGAATGCTAGTTCCTCTAGTCTGATCATTACACATTGCACACATGATCAAACCATCCCATGGTACCCCATACAGATGTCAATCATTATGTGTCTTTTCCTTTTCCCCAGACTCATGTAGCACGAGTTGACCTCAAACTTGCTTTTCTCCTGCCTCGGCCTCTCAAGCACTAGCATTAGAGGAATGTGCCACCAGCCCCACCAATGTGCCAGTTTTTAAAAGTAAAAAGAAATAGCTCCTGTTCCCCAACAGGGCAAACAGAAGATCGCTGCCCTGGTCCTTATGTTTATGAATACACAGCCTTTCTTAATTTGAGCTCAGACTTTTAAATTGTCTTTGAAAGCTAAAGAAATCAGATTGAGCCTTTGGGTCCATAACTGTAAAAATAATAAAATTCAAATATTCACTGTATGACACCTGCTAAATAGAACTGGCCACTGTTTATGTTGTCTCATAGAAGTTGGAAGAGAGGTTGCCACCCTACCCTTATCAAAGCTCAGAAGCTTTGAAGTGTGCAATGCTCAGATTTTCACAGTAACATAGAGCATTCTTTGCAGCCCAGTCAGGCGTCACATGCAGGAACAGGATTGCACTCCCTACCCCCAAGCTGCTCCTCGCCCGCTTCAGTTTACAGGACACAGGAGCAGATACATAGATAAAGAGATTCCTTTGTCATCTCCCTGGGACCACACCACCTGAAACAGCACTTATTTTACCAACTATCAAAAGGGAAAACGCAACTGGAGACTCTATGTGTGGAAAGTTTAGCTATGCTAACTTAGCTCATGACTCTTACCGTAGATCCATAATCTGAAGCCAGGGACATGTAAAGAACTAACCTAAGTCAAGATTAAATAGTTCCTAGAGTTTCCTCAAAGAAAAGCACTCTATCCTGACATGCTAATTAGCCACACTCATTTGCATATACATGCATATGCTCAGCACATCTTAATCTCTTTAATGCAAAGGTCAGAAATATCACCCCCTCCAAAGCTGGTGCCATAGGAGCTTTATGGTAATCCTTTATTCCAAGGGTCTTCATTCGTTCATTCATTCATTCATTCACAAATTCACAAGGGTCAGGTCAAACGAGTCACCTGGAATAGGCTAATGGTTCAAAATTTATTTCACCAACGTCTTTCAAATATGGGTAGGAACCACACCAAAGGGGTGAGGAGCTATCAGACGTGAGGGAAAAAAAGAACACAGAATAATGTCTTAGCCACTGTCCTTTGCTGTGATGAAACACCATAACCAAGGTGCCTGATGGACAGAAGCATTGCCTGGTCATGGTGTCTCTTCACAGCAACAGAACAGTGACTCAGACAGGAACCATCTGTGTGTGCTCTCCTTTTCTCACTTCCTGCTAACTCCTCACCCTATTTCTCTAATTCCCACCCATATTGGAAGGTTTGTTTTGGTTATTGTTGTTGCTGTTTTTGTTTAGCGTTTTCTTTAATTCTGTATAAGGCCCTATCACTGACAGAGAAGAGCTTAGTTTCTGCATGGGTGCATTGACAGACACGGGTAAGAGTGTCAAGTCAATGCTTCTCATAAAAGCATCAACTGGACACAAACCACATGCCTATCAGTGGATACGCATTCTAACACATTCTCTATATAGACTAGTACACAGTAATTAGAATGAGTGACTTCAGTTAGGCAAACCATGTCATTGACTCAGTGGTAGCACAATGCAGAATGAATGACAAAGCAAATGTTGGTTCAGGGTGTGGCTCAGTAGTGGAGCACAGACTCAGCATAAGAGAGACCCTGGGTTGATATTCCCAGCACAAAGGTGAGAATCCCAGAAGACCACACACAGCACAATAGTCTCTGTCTCTCTCGCTCTCTCCCTCCCTCTCTCTCTCTCTTAGTTATTTTTATTTTATGTGCATGGGTGTTTTTTGCATGCATGTATGAGCACCAAATGTGTGCTGTGCCTTCATAGGCCAGAAGAGGGCATCAGATTCCCTGGAACTGGAGTTACAGATAGCTGTGAGTCACATGTGACTGTTGGGAGTTGAACCCAGCCCTCTTGAAAAGCAGCCGGTATTCTTCATAGCTGGGCCATCTCTCCAGCCCCATGATTGTCTATTAACAAAGAACAGAAACAGTATATTTTTTATTGTTTTTATTGAGCTATACGTTTTTCTCCACTCCCCGACCTTCCTCCCCTCTCCTCTTCTACCCTCTCCCATGACCCCCATGTTTCCAGTTTACTCAGGAGCTCTTGCCTTTTTCAATTTCCTATGTGGATCCATGTATGTCTCTCTTAGGGTCCTCTTGGTTGTCTAATTTCTCTGAGGTTGTGTCTTGTAGGCTGGTTTTTCTTTGTTTTATGTCTAAAAGCCACTTATGAGTGAGTACATATTATATTTGTCTTTGTAGGTCTGGGTCACCTCATTCAATATGGTTTTTTCCTAGATCCATCCATTTGCCCACAAATTTGAAGATGCCATTACTTTTTACTGCTGTGTAGTACTCCATTGTGTAAATGTACCACATCTTCTTTATCCATTCTTCGGCTAAGGAGCATCTAGGTTGTTTCTAGGTTCTCGCTATTATGAATAATGCTGCTATGAACATAGCTTAGCACATGTCCTTGTGGTATGATTGAGCATCTTTTGGGTGTATAACCAACACTGGTATTGCTGGGTCTTGATGTAGATTGTTTCCTAATTTTCTGAGAACTCACCATACTGATATCCAAAGCTGTACCAGCTTGCACTCCCACCAGCAATGCAGAAGTGTTTTCTTTTCCCTACATCCTCTCCAGCATAAGCTGTCATCAGTGGCTTTGATCTTGGCCATCCTGACAGGTGTAAAATGGGATCTCAGAGTTGTTTGGATTTGCATTTCTCTGATGACTAAAGATGTGGAGCGTTTTCTTAAGTGTCTTTTGGCCCTTTGAGAGTTGTCTTCTGAGAGCTCTCTGTTTAGGTATAAACAGGGTATTTTAAAGTGCCACACAGATGTGATCAGACTTCTTCACAAAGGAAAGCAGAGAAAGGAATGATAACCCAGAGCAGTGGCTGAAGGATCAGAGCAGACGGGAAAGGGAGGAAAGGGGGACGGACCTGTTAGTGTTCCGGATCTTGGGAATTGAGAGGTCGAGAGGTGCTTACTGTGTTATAAACATATCAAATAAAAGAGCGTCAAGTCTTAGCCAGTGATGAGTCAGGGAGTACAATTGGTTCAATTCTGGGTACCCAAGGAGTACTTTTCTCTTAGTTCTTTGTGTGTTTGTTCAAAAAAAAACCCCATAAAAATCAGAAGTCATACTTTTTAAAAGACAGAGGAAGGGGAAGGCTTGAATTAAAAAAAAACCTTTATTATTGATGGAGTTCTCACATTCTATATAGAGAGTACATTAAGTTACCAAAGGAAAGATTTACTGGCATTTTGTCAGTAATACCAGGAGCAATATGTAAAAATTCTAAGTTAATTGATACTGTATTTCTAATTTTAGATCAGTTTCCTTGGCAACTGCCAGAATAGCCCTCCACTTAACCAGACTGGGTGTCCACACACACAGGTCTGCCTGCCTTTAGTCATTCATCTGACACCAACCTCAGATCATCTCCCTGGTCCCTGGCCTTGGATCGGGCTCAAGTACTATAAAGAGAAAGAGAGCTGCTATCCTCAGCAGTCCATTGCCAGACACAAACAGGAGCTGTCACAAGCAACTGACTGTGGGAGTGTGCAGGCAGAAAGACGGAGAAAATGAGGGACAGACACTCCCTGGGCGAGTGCCATCCAAGACTTAGATCTGCCAGACTCCACACATGTTGACATGGGGTTAACCGTTGTATCAGTCCTGGGAGTCTGCATCTGTCTGACTTCCCAAGATGGACCCTGAAGTTCAGCTATAAGGCACCAATGCTGATGAGCCAGGCCGTCAGTCAAGACTGACCAGGTGATGGGGCCATGCCAGGTGGGTAAAACAGGTGTCCGGTGCAGAGCCACAGGAAGAGTTTGTTAATGTTGTAGAAAAAACACAGGAGGAAGCCCTGAGAATAACAGGTCCAGTACGAAGGCTGGCTCATCTCAAAGCATCCTTGTGTTCCAGAGCACAGCGGCTTCTGCAGAGACGGACTGCCCGACCGCACACGTGCAGGACAACAATCTGGGCCCTTCTAGGAAAGGACTCCGTGATTCAGATAAGCCTGCTCCTCTCTTCATTTTTAAAACATCACGCTTGTCTCGCTTATCATCTTCTCCTTAGACAATCTTCCACGTGTTAGCAGAATCAATATAGGGAATCTGACCCATGTGACAGAAAGCAGAAGAAACACAGTGGACTCTTCCAGGGCAATGTCTTGAGCAAAGACTGGAATGGCAGCACTGAAGAGCCAGTATCTGTTCCTCCTTTACTGCACACCCCCTCTCCACTCCATGGACACTCTCACATAGTCATCAATATGCACCTCCAAAACTGCATATTCACCCCGTCCCCCAAACCTAATTGACAGTGTCTCAGAGGGAATCAAAGTGGAGGTTCCCCATGCTGTAATCAGTAGAACCTTTGTGATCCCAGGGCCCCAGTACTAGCCTTGACACTGTTCTATAAACTAGATGGAGGATCTTCTGGTAGGTCGTGTTCATCGCGTTCATCTGGGTTCTCCTCCTGGCATAGAAAGCCAAGAGCGTGGCAAACAAGAGATGGAAAAGTTAGAGCCCACCAGCATCCTTTGGATCTCAAGGAGCTCAGCCCTCACATGCTTGGGGGTGGGAGTAGAGGTAGTGATGATTGACGTCAGGACAGCCTCCTGTCTACAGATGCCCTGCAGATAAACAGCCAACACTGTTAGAATCAGCTGCTGCTGTCTCCTGCATCTCCTTCCAGAACTTTCCTTTTCGTCTATGCAACACTACATTCCCTGTTCTGGGTTATTCCTGTCCCGTCTCTCCTCCTGTCAACTAACAAGGGTAAGCCTTGATGAGCTTTTGTTGTAAATCAAATATGATTTCTTTTTTTAAATCACAAATCAAGTCCTGGAAGAAAAGCACATCAAGGCTCATAAGGAAGCCACAGTAGGAGAACATTCGGTTATCATTAGAACAGAGCCCACAGAGTCCTCCCTCTCGTGGCATTTACCCTGAATACTTGTTACCCCCACACTTCAAACTATTTTAATATGCCTTTCAAGTCATTTTTTTTCTGCTGCTTAAGACAGACCTCTGTTGAACTGTTAACATCATTAATTACACCTCCAAATGGCACTCACTCTCTCTATCCTCAACTTCTGTTTGGGGGTCCAGGGAAAGCAGGGAAAATAGCAACAACAGCCCACAAAGTAAACAACCCATACTCCATTCCTACTCTGGAATCTGAATGTCCAGAGAACCACGGATAGAAAGCTCTGAAAGAATCAAGAAAGGAATGAGAACTGTGACCAGAAGCAATCAGAACAGTCATGTAATTGATAGTGAAGTGAGCATCAAGGATTGTGAACCAAAAGAGCATATGAGTTTCTCAGTTCAACCTAGTCCATGTGTACAAAACAATAGCAATCCGAGCAGCACAGGGGTGTGGTAAAGAAGATATATGAAGTGGTAGGGTAATATAAAGATCTCACAGACAAGCCCACACATCTACAGCTAACTGACTTCCACTAGGTATCAGTAGCATATGTTGTAGAGAGAACGATCTTTATTTAAAAAAAAAAAGATTCTACAAAACAGTACAAAAGCCGGATATCTGCAGAGAGAGAGAAGAAAAGAGGAAAGGAGATGAGAGGAAATGAAAATTGGCCTTGAAAATTTGCCTTAGTGGTTACAAAAAATCTAGCCAACATGGCTTAGACTTTAGTGTGAGCTGAGGCATAAATGTAATCTTGAGATGGATAAGAAGGAAGGGTCATAACTTCAAGGCAAGCCTGGGCCATGTGCTATGTAGTGACATTCTTCCTCAAAAAAAAAAAGAGAGAGAGATAAAATTCAAATGTAAGAATCAAATCTATAAAAAGCACTAAAAGAAAGCATTGAGAAAATGCTTCACTTGTGACATTGTTCTGGACAAGAATTCTTTTTAAAATTCTGACTAAAGGGATTATACCACACTAAAAAGCTGCCAGGGAGCCAAGGAAGCAACTCAGTGGGAAAGACTGTAATAGAAGAAAGGATTTGCGAACTCAGAGGCTTTGAAATGTCCTCCATAGGCTTAAGCATCTGAACATTTGTCCCCAGTGGGTGGCACAGTGGGGAGATCCTTTGGGACACAAGGCCTGTCTGGTGCAGATGGGTCACCAGGGTTGAAGATACAACTATGGTTATATCTCTGCCTCTAGTCTGACCTTTCTGCTTCCCCACTGTTCTCAATGTGAGAAGCAGCCACAGCCTAGCATTGCCTGCAGACTGAGTGTCTCCAGCTGCCCTGCCCTCTGCACCATGATGGAATGAGGCTCTCTGAAACTGTGCATGCAGAGATCTTCTTCCCTTAAGTGCCCTCCATCACGTAGCTTGGTCACTAGGATAAGTAATTAACAGAAAATTGGTACCAAGTGGTTGAGCTGTTGCTGTGATAAACCTGGCCAGGTGGTTCTTAGAACTTTGGAACTCATGTGTGGAAGGAATGTGGAAGAGTTTGGAGATGCATGACCCAAACCAGAAGGTCATCCTTTATTGCCAGGTTCTTGAGGAAGAAAGTCTAGGGGTTCAGAGTTAATGGGAATAGAACAGTGGACATAGGAGGCCTTACACAAGCTATGTTGCATGTCAAGTAAGCTTATTAAGAAATGCAGCACCTCATATATTACTTTCAGGAGAGAACTGGAACAGAGTCAATGAAAAGATGTTGCAGAATATTAATTTAAGATGTGTTACATTCATTTATGCTGTAGAATATTTGTTTAATGATGCAAAGATGTGTTGCATTCTTTTATGTTGCATTTGTTTAACTCTGTGAAGCTGTGCTACTTTGCCTGTCTAAAACACC
>LOEQ01004114.1:98971-115388 GCA_001685075.1 Bramus lutescens | reverse complement strand
AGGACCTTTGGAAGAGCAGCCAGTGCTCTTAACCACTGAGTCATCTCTCCAGCCTCCTTCTTCATAGTTTCTATGTGTTAGTATTGTCACTTTGCTCATGCATTTCCTTTAGCTGCCAATGGTTTTCTGTTTTCTAGAGTGATTAGCTTGATGTAACATTTTTTCAGGAATAATCCTATTGTTTGGGGGTCTTCAGAGATGGTTTTGTCTTGTTTCTCTAGTGTTTGGAGAGATACCCGTGCAAACCGCTGCTCTGGTGAGAGCTGATGCTGCTGATATCTGTGCCAGGGCCAAAGGCCCAGACCAGCTAAATGCACAGTGCCATAATTTGAAGGCTGTCACTAGTTGCCCTAGTACTGGTCAACCACTCCAGGAACAAAGATATTATCCCATTGCCACAAGAGGTGGAAGGGGTGCCCTAATGGAGCATGGTTATTGATTCATATAAACTTTTCAAGTTTAAAAGTTCAGTAGTATTCTATCTGCTTATTAAAAATAGTAGTTATTTCTAGTTAGTTCTGCTTTGGTAGAAGTGGTGACCTAAATTTTCATATGCAGCAGTGATTTTTTTGAAGTTTTTGAAGTGCTGATATTTTAAATTTGATTAAGATCAGCTCATAATTATTATTTTTATTTTATGAATTTTCTTGGTGTCACTTCCAGTAATTCTTTAAATAAACCATGGCAACAGAGGTTTTCTTCTGTTTATTAATGTGAGCAGAAGGAGGACTTTGAGAATGAAAAGAATATAATAGGGAAGAGAGCCTGGCCAAAGTCTTCTGGGGCCAAGACTCAGGTGAATTTGTGGGGATTGGAGAGAGCACTGGCACACTGGTACTAACAGGCCTTTTCTGGGGTCAGTTTCCAAGTGGCAAGGGCTGTAGGGATGCAGTCTCCAAGCTGTGGCTGCCAGTTTGCTGAGGGACTACAGAGTCTGAGCATGTGCTCTGGATGCACTGTGTCCTATCACTGCCCACTCTGCAGCAGCTGGAAGCCCCAGGAAAGCCCCTTATAGTCACCCTCCTTTACGTGCCCTCTACCGAGAAAGCTGAATGATTTCTTTTTTGTTTTAAGAAAGAAATGCTTAAAAATTCTGTTATCACCAAACATATATCGAAAGCTGAGTGTGGAGCTATGGGGAAAAGTTGATAAAGTGAATACATATATCAAACATTTTAATCATCCATTGTGGCTAATGAGATGCCTTAGTGGATAAAGAATTTACCACCAAGCTTGCCAACCTGAATTCAATCCCCAGGACCCATAGAATGGATAGAGAAGCAACTCCCACAGGTATCTTGTGAGTTCCATTCAGTCACACACACAGTGGCACAAGCATGTATGTATACACACTCACTAAAATTGATCATAAATGTAATAAGAAGCAAAATTAATAGACCATGCATTGTGATTTGAAATTGCTTGTCTCTCTCTCCCTTCATCTCCCTCTTCTTTTTTGTTAGATCTTCCATGAGAGACAACTTTCTGCCATAATTACATGCTGGCCTTTCTGCAATAAGCTTTGTTACATAGTTGTTTTAGGAAAAGCAATTAATAACTGTGGGACAGCAGTAGATGCACTTTTATTACAAATATTTAAAAAGTATTACTAAAGGTAATTAAATAGTAATTTTTCAAAATATTCTAATACCTGGGACTAGAGAGATGACTAGGTAATTAAGGACTCTTTTTAATGAATTTTATTTAGCTCTACATTTTTCTCTGCTCCCCTCCCTTTCTCTCCCCTCCCCTTTCAACTCTCTCCCATGGCCCCCATGCTCCCAGTTTACTCAGGAGATCTTGTCTTTTTCTGTTTCCCATGTAGGTTAGATCCATTTATGTCTCTCTTAGGGTCCTCAAGGGCTCTTATTATTCTGACAAAGGACTCAAGTTTGATTTCCACCACCTATATGGTAGCTCATAACCATCTATATCTCTAATTCCAGGGGTTCTACTTCTCTTCTCACTTCCAGAAGTTCCTGCATGTTCATGGTGCACATGCATACATTCAGACATGTAACACATATATACAAAATAGGATAAGTATTTTTAAATAAATAAGTATTTATGTGTGTGTATATATACACATATATATTATTACCTAAGCTCTTAAACTCTCAAAGATTCTTGGCTTTTGTAGTCAAGTATCTGAATCATGAATTTAAAGTGAATATATTTAATTTATGCCTTTTACCTTTCCTTATTGTTTATCTTGTCAGTATTTTTGTGAATAACTCAACATGGTGGCATGTGCCTATAAACTCAGTACTTGGGAGGTGGAGGCAGGAGGATCAGGAGTTCAGTGTCATTATAGGCTATATAGGCAGTTGGAAGTCAGCCTGGGTGACCTCCTGCCTGAAAAAAAAATCTGTATATCTGATTCTACTAATACATCTGTATAAGTCAGGTATTCTTAACTGTGTTATGCTGTTCTAAACAATATTCATATAAGTAGTAGGAATAATTTTATTTAAAAGTATTTTAAATTTGCTTTAGAAATAAATATACTTAAAAGTTACTACTTAACTGTTTCCTGGTTATGGAAAAACAATTTGTGTAAACTTTCTGTGTTTCAGAAACCTTTTTCCAAAAAGGACGAAGGAACTCAAATCAGTTGTTCATAGCGCTCCTGGATGGAAGTTATTTGGTAAAGTTCCTCCCAGAGAAAATCTTCAGAAAACATCCAAAATTATTCAGCAGGTAAGTACTCACCTGAGTGTGCAGTTTCAGAGCTCCTAAAGCATTGCTCGCCGCGTATGAGGGTCAGTGTAGCAGGACCACCCCAAACTTAAGGCTAGGCTAAGCTACACAGTGAATACAAGGCCAACATGGGCTACATAATGGGGCCTGTCTCAGATAAAGCAGTGTGACAAAGCATTGTTTTATTTTTTAAATGTTTTTAAAAATAAATTTTTAAAGCATTTATTTTATCTCATGTATATGAATATTTTGCCTGTATGTTTGTTAAGTGCTCCATGCATGTACCTGGTATCAACAGAGGTAATAAAAAAAAAAACAAGTCACCAGGTCCCCTGGACTGGAGTTATAATGAATGTGAGCTGGGATGGTACTGGGAAGCAAACCAGGGTCCTCAACAAGAGCAGTAAGCTCTTTTAACCATTAACAGCCCCCAATCGTTATTTTCTTTAAAATTAACCATTTTCATTTTCATTTTTCTAGATACAAACTTGGAAATTATAGGTACTTACTGTAGTTGTCTTATGTTTTCTTAAAAGACAAGCCACAATATTTTCTGATAATATGTTAAGATTGTGAAAATTCTTTGAAGTAATAAGACATTGATTTACTTTCTAGTTATCCTTGAATATCTAAAGGGTAGAGGATGCCAAGCTTAACTAATGACGCTCACTGCATACTTTATCTACCAAAGATGTGGTGACCATTGCTGCTGTGAACGAATCAAACTGGGACAAAAGGTTGAGGACTGCCCCATTGTTCTTGAAGTTTCTCTGCTTTCTGCCTGCACTGAAAGGTTCTGCGTTGAGCATTGCCTTGTAATCACTTCCTAGTGATTTAGAAGCCGAGTCTTTTTAATATTTGTATTACCAACCATATGGAATTCCTAAAACTTATTTTGACTCCTAAACTTGTGCTACTCAACACTCTATTAATGAGACTGGAAAGTGGTGAGCTTGGCTCAATTCGGACTCTTCTAAAACTCTGAATTGTTGTTTAAAAGGAATTTTTAAGCCTGACATGGTGGTGCACCCCTTTAATCCTGACATTTACACTTGGGAGACAGCAGTAAGCAGATTTCTGTGAGTTCAAGGCCAGTCTGATTTACATAGCAAGTTCCAGGCTAGCCAGTCCTGCTGGGGAAATCCTGTCTCTAAATAAGTAAATTCTGTTTTCACTTGTCCAGTTGTAGTTTCCAGATTTAATATAGCCAGCATCTATAAAAATAATGTTAAAACTTTAATCATTATTCATATTAGAAAAATATCTTTAAGGAGTTAATAATGTTTCTTTTGTTTCCCAAGTAATAATTATTTGTTTTTTAGATTTCATCCTAGTAATAGTTTTTGGATCTCTAAGAACACGGCTAGGTGTGGTGGCACCTGCCTATAATTCTCAGCTCTCTGGAGGCACAGGGAGGAGAGGGAGGACTGCAGCAAACGCAAGGGCAACCTAATCTACATAGCAGTTCACATCAGCAATGATGCTTGTCAGACTCTATTTCAGAAACATAGACAAAAATGAGTAAAGATTAAAGCACTGTTGTGTCAGGGGATGTTGTTCAACTTGCTAAGATCACTCAGCACTGCATAAGCTGGGTTAATGGTGTATGTGCGAAAGCCCCCAGCTTTATATGGAGTTTGCAGCCACCCTGGGCTACTATACCCTGCTTCAAAAAAACAAAAAAAGAGACATGATTAGTTTCATTTACAGCTATTAAAATAGTAGTTTATTGCTGCTTTAGAGTGCTATGATTCCCAAATCTTATTGCCTACATACTTTGGTATGCAGAGGAGACACATGAGTTATTTATATTTTTGATGCAGAATCAATAGAATCCCACTTTTGTCAGGCAGGGTATAGCTGTTATTAAAGAAGTTGTTTTAATATTAAGTGATACTAAATTCTTCTCAATGACATTATCATTGTCGATGGTTTTTCTGAGATGAGTATGAGAAAAATACAGGAACTATATAAAAAAAGTAATGGATTTAAAATAAGGGTGATAGATGTGATAAGTCTTTCTCTGTCCCACCAGCACCCAAATAATGACATGGAGATGTCTTATTAATTACAAAAGGTTGGCCTTTGGCTTAGGATTGTCTCAACTAGCTCTTCTTTTTATTTAATTTTTTTATTTTACATGCCAGCCCCAGTTCATCCTTACTTTCCTTCTCCCTCTCACCTCCCTCCCCATCCCACCTCCAACCACTCCTCAGAGGCTCTAAAACCTCCCTTGGGGAGCCAGCAAAGCCTGGCATACCAAGTTGAGGCAGAACCAAGCCTCTTCCCCCTGTATTAAGGCTAAGGTATTCTGCCATAGGGAATGGGCTCTAAAGAGCCAGTTCATGTACCTGTTCCCACTGCTAGTCCCATAATGGCTCCCTCTATCAAGATAATCCCTATTACTCCCCTTCTCCATCCCTCCCCAACTCAGCCATCTTGAACCCTCATGTTCCCACTCCCCATCCCCTTTCACCCCCACTCCCAGTTTACCCAGGAGATCTTAACTATTTACCTTTCCTGGGGCCCTCCATGTTTGTCCCTCTTAGAGTCCTCCTTTACTTAGCTTCTCTGGGGTTGTAGATTGCTTTATGTCTTATATCCATTTATGAGTGAGTACATACTGTGTTTGTCTTTCTGGGTCTGGATTACCTCACTCTGGATTTTTTTTTTATAGTTCCATCAATTTGCATGCAAATTTAAATATGTCAGTCTTATTTTTTTTCTGCTGAGTAATACTCCGTTGTATATAAATGTACCACATTTTCTTTATCCATTTTTCAGTTGAGGGGCATCTAGGTTGTTTCCAGCTTCTGGCTATTACAAATAATGTTGCTATGAACATAGTTGAGCAAATGTCCTTGTGGTATGATTGTGCATCCTTGTGGTATGATAGTGGTATTGCTGGGTCTTGAGGTAGATTGATTCCCAATTTTTTGAGAAACCGCCATATTGATTTCCAAAATGGCTGTACAGGTTTGTACTCCCACCAGCAGTGGGAAGTGTTCCTCTTACTCCACATCCTCTCCAGCATAAGCTGCCATCAGTCTTTTTGATCTTAGCCATTCTGACAGGTTAACATGGTATCTCAGAGTTGTTTTGATTTGCATTTCTCTGATGGCTAAGAATATTGAGCAAATCCTTAATTGTCTTTTAGCCATTTGAGTTTCTTATGTTGAGAATTCTGTTTAGATCTATCTGTACTCCATTTTTGAATTATTTGGTATTTTGGTGTCTAGTTTCTTGAGTTCTTTGTATGTTTTGGAAATCAACCTTCTGTCAGATATGGGGTTGGTGAAGATCTTTTCCCAGTCTTTAGGCTGCTGTTTTGTCTTATTGACCATGTTCTTTGCTTTACAGAAGCTTCTCAGTTTCAGGTCGCATTTATTAATTGTTGCTCTCAGTGTCTGTGCTATTGAGGTTATATTTAGGAAGTGGTCTCCTGTGCCCATGCATTCAAAGCTGATTCCCACTTTCTCTTCTATCATGTTCTGTGTAACTGGATTCATATTGAGGTCTTTGATCCATTTGGACTTGAGTTTTGTGCATGGTGATAGATGTGGATCTATTTGTATTTTTCTACATGTCAACATCCAGTTATGCCAGAACCATTTGTTGAAGATGATTTCTTCTTTCCAATGTACAATTTTGGCTTCTTTGTCAAAATCAGGTGTTACTAGGTGTGTGGATTAATATCAGGGTCTTCAATTCAATTCCGTTGATCCACATGTCTGTTTTTATGCCAATACCAAGCTGTTTTTATTACTAAAGCTCTATAGTAGAGCTTGAAGTCAGTAATGGTGATGCCTCCAGAATTTCCTGTAGCATGAATAATAAAAAACTCAGAGACAGATATTGGGGTTCAAGCTGAAAATCAGAAAAGCAAAACAGCCAAGCCACTAGAGTGCTCTTACCTCTTTGAAATCTTCAAACTGAAAAAAAAAATAGTTCCTTTCTCATCCTGCCTTATATTCCTCTCTAGTGCTGGGATTAAAGGCAGGCACCACCCTGCCTGACCTCTATGGCTAACTAGTGTGGCTACTGGGATTAAAGGTGTACCAGAGTAGCTTTTTTTGCATTCTGATCTTCAGGCAAGCTTTATTTATTAAAACACAAGTGAAATATCACTACATTTCCTTTTCTGTCTAAAATAAAAAAAAGTTATAACTAATGTAAGAAAAGCTATATATTGGGGGCTAGAGAGATGGCTTAGAGTTAAGAGCATTGGCTTCTCTTCCAGAGGTCCTGAGTTCAATTTCCAGCAATCGCATAGTGTCTTACAACCATCTGTAATGGGATCTGATGCCCTCTTCTGGCATAAAGGTGTACATGCAGATAGAGCACTCATACATAAAATAAATAAATAAATCTTAAAAAAGAGGCTTTAAAAAAAGAAAGAAAAGCTATATACAATAAGTACATTAACTATATTCAATATATACAGGCAATAAATGCATCAACAATGTCCATTTTAATTTTGACAAATTCAGAGAAAATACTCCATATCTATCCTATCTTGGTGAGTTCAAAGTCTTGTACCTAATTTATGTTCTATCATAACTTACTTTCTGCATCTGGTAAACAAGGAAAACTATAACCATAACTATCTAGTCTTCAACTCCCTCAGAGACCCAAGAAGGAAATATTATTGAATGAGTAAGCAGGGAGTGCAAACCAGTGACGTCCAAAATTGTGAAAAATGATAGAAACAGCTGACTGCCTAGACAGTCACCCACAGTTCCACTGCAACATTGGGGCATCCATCTTTGGCCTACATTCCTAGTATATCTGACAGACTTTTCTCTAACATGAACGGGGCCGGCTTGTTGGGGGTTTCTGTCCTACCCAGTTCCCCCAGCTGTTTAGCCCCAAGGAAAATCACACAGAGATCTCTATAAGTTATAAAGCTGATTGGCCCATTAGTTCAGATTTCTTATTAGTTCTTGTAACTTATATTAACCCATTATTCTTATCTATTTTTGCNAAAATCACACAGAGATCTCTATAAGTTATAAAGCTGATTGGCCCATTAGTTCAGATTTCTTATTAGTTCTTGTAACTTATATTAACCCATTATTCTTATCTATTTTTGCCATATGGCTCAGTACCTTTTTCAGCTGACAGGTCACATCTTGCTTCTTCAGAGTATGGGCAGGAGTGGGAGGAATCAACTTCCTCCTTCCCAGAATTCTCCTGTTCTCATTGTATCATTTCTACTTCCTGTCTGGTTTTCCTGCCTATACTTCCTGCATGGCCAATCAGCGTTTATTTAAAACATGATTGACAGAATACAGACAATTCTCCCGCACCACTTTTCTGTGAAAAAGGTTTTTCTGAAGGACTGTTCCTCCTTGTCTTGTCAGTTTTTGGCAGTCACTTTGTTTTGTATCCTGCTTGTCCGGATAGCATACTTTCAGCAGTTGAGGCAAGGGCCTTTTCTTGCCCAGTGGCTTACTTTGTCCCAAAGAAAGTAAGCTTCATGTGGAGTTTCTTCACTG
This sequence comes from Bramus lutescens, assembly GCA_001685075.1. NCBI lineage: Eukaryota > Metazoa > Chordata > Mammalia > Rodentia > Cricetidae > Bramus > Bramus lutescens. The sequence goes on along the minus strand of LOEQ01004114.1, from coordinate 107,190 downwards.
CCCATCATCTTCTCTGAAGTAGATTTGTGCTGCCAGGAGCCGACATGTCTCCTTGTCATAAAAAAAGGAACCTATGTTATTAAAACATCTCAAATGTCATATTCTGTAGATCTCTGGAGTGTTTGAAGATGACCTGCCTATCTAAAATATATCTGTTTGACTTTGAAAACATACCTAATGTGACTATAAGTTCGATTATAATTGGTGATTAACCACTAACCTGCATTTTCTTATTATCCTGAACAGTTGGTAATAATTTTCAAGTACTAGAAATTTGCATTACATTGTTAAATGAATGTTATAGGTATAATACCTTAAACAAGAGTAGAAATGTATGTACATTATGTTCTAGCAAAATTAACCTCAAATTTGTATCAATATACAAAATTTGAATACAATATACAAAAATTCAATCTAATATAAAACATTTAAAACTAGTAGTTGCTTTTGAAAGTAGATTCAATAATCTACCTTTTTATTTTATCATATCTATATCCTCTTTTCAGAGTAGATTCAATAATCTCTTTTATCAAGTTCCTTTATTATACAGGATTGTTTTGGCTACCCTGGATGTTTTGTTTTTCCATATGGAGATGAATGTTGTTCTTTCAAGAATACAAGAGCATTATTCCACAGCAAAGTCAGGTGTTATTCTGATAGGTCTGCCTTTATATGTTACTTTGCCTTTTTTCTTTGTAGCTCTTAATATTCTGTCTTTATTCTGTATTTTTACTGTTATGATTATTATATGGAGAGGGGATTTTTTTTTCTTTTGGAGACCAGTCTGTTTGGTGTTTTGTAAGCTTCTTGTACCTTAATAGGCATATCCTTCTTTAGGTTGGGAAAGTTTACTTCTATGATTTTGTTAAATGTATTTTCTGTGCCTTTAATCTGGTGTTCTTCTTCTATCCCTATTATTCTTAGGTTTGGTCTTTTCATGGTGTCCCAGATTTTCTGGATGCTTTGTGTTAAGAATTTGTTGGATTTAATGTTTTCTTTGACTGATGACTCTATTTCCTCTGTTGTGTCTAATGCCTGAGATTCTCTCTTCCATCTCTTGTATTCTGTTGGTTATGTTTGCATCTACAGTTCTTGTTCGTTTACCCAGATTTTCCATTTCCCAAAGTCCCTCGGTTTGTATTTTCTCTGTTGTCTCTATTTCAGTTTTCAAGTCTTGAACTGTTTCTTTCATTTGTTTGATTGTTTTTTCTTGGTATTCTTGGCTTTCTTTAAGGGATTTATTGATTTCTTCCAATTGTTGTTTGTCTTTTCCTCTCTTTCTTTGAGGAAATTTTTTATTTCCTCATTAAGTGCCTCTATTATCTTCATAAAGTTATTTGTGTGTGTGGGGGGGTGGTTTTCGAGACAGGGTTTCTCTGTAGCTTTGGTGCCTGTCCTGGAACTCTCTCGGTAGACCAGACTGGCCTTGAACTCTGTTTGCCTGTGCCTCCCAGGGATTAAAGATGTGTGCCATGACTACCCAGTCATAAATTTAATTTTAAGGATTTTCTTCTGCTTCATCTGCGTTGGGATGTTCAGGTCCTGCTGTTGTAGAACCACTAGTTTCTGGTGCTGCCAGATTGTTCTTTATGTTGTTGAACGTATTCTTATACTTCCATCTACCAATCTCTTCCTCCTGTCATTACAGGTAGAGCCTGTGGCTCCTCCAGTGGTCACTCTTTCCCCAGGTGCATGTGGGGTTTATGACTTTGGTAGTTGCTGATGGTGGGGGATGGTTGGGTTGGAGTAGGGGTGGGCTGCTGCCGCCTGGTCAATGGGATCGCAGTAGTTGTGGGAGGGACATGAGATGTGCCCTAGGGGGCCTAGGACCTAGAGAGCAGGGCTGTCCAGCTGGGAGCTGAGAGACTCACCTCTTCCTCCAGGTGCTGGTGGGACTTACCTGTGGCTCTGGTGGTCATTGAAGAAGTAGGGGATAGTTAGGGAAAGGTGGGGAGGATATTGCTGCTTGCTGGCTGGGGCTGTAGTAAGTGGGGGTGGGTCACAGGATGTACCCTTGGGGGCTAGAGCCTAGAAAGCATACACGCACCTCTTCCTCCAGGTGTTGGGCCTGCTAATATGGCAGCTGATGGTTGCAGGGGTCGGGGGTATGCTGCTGCCTAGTTTCTGGGGCTGCAATAGGTGAGGGGGCATGGGATGTGCCCCTGATGGCTAGGACCTAGAAGGCAGCTACCTCTTATAACTGAAGTTAACCCATAAAAGTATGGGGGGGGTGTTTCAAAACAGGGTTTCTCTGTGTAGCTTTTGGAGCCTGTCCTGGAACTCACTCTATAGATCAGGCTGGCCTTGAACTCACAGAGATCATCTGCCTGCCTCTGCCTCCTGGATTAATAAAGGCGTGCACCACTACTGCCTGGCTCATATTTTTTTAAGATTTATTTATTATGTATACTGTGTTCTGCCTGCATGCTAGAAGAAGGCACCAAATCTCATTATAGATAGCTGTGAGCCACCATGTGGTTACTGGGAATTGAACTCAGGATCTCTGGAAGAGCAGCCAGTGCCCTTAGCCTCTCTAGCCCCAAATTAACCCATATTTTTTAAATCTATGTTTTACCATGTGGCGTTACCTCTCTTCCATCTCTGTCTCCTCTCCATGTCTGGCTGGAGATTTTGCCTTTCTTCTTCCCAGAGACCTCTCTATCTCCAGAAGCCTGGCCATACCTCCTGCCTAATTATTGGCTGTTCAGCTTTTTACTAAATGAATCACAGTAATTTATCTTCATACAGTATACAAATATCCCACAACAGATAGTGTCTAATCTTAAAACAAGATTTGAGGAGTATGTATAGTATGCAACATACATTTGTCCAATTGTGGTGTATTATGTAAAAATAATATCTGGAGGCTGGAGAGATAGCTGAACATTTAAAAATGAGTATTGTTCTTGCAGAGGACCTTATCAGGTAGCTCATAACCATTTGTAACTCTGACTCCAGGGACACTGACACTGTCTATGACTAGACCCTATGGACTTATGTGCACATACCATCCACACACATGCACCTAATTATATATAAAAAGCAATGGGGGCTGGAGAAATGGCTCAGTAGTTAAGAGATATCTTACTATTCTAGAGGACCCACATTTGGTTCCCAGCATATGCTTGTGACTTCACCTCCAGGGAATCTTAACAATTCTTGCTTCTGAGGGCACCCCTACACATATGGCATACATAAATACATACATACACATAAAATTAGAATAAATTAAAAAGTGAATTAATTAAAAGTAAAATAAAATCAGCATAATAGTGCATGCCTATGATTTTAATTTTGGATTTTAGGATGTCTTGCAGGAAAATCTTGAGTTTCAGGCCAACTGAGGCTATCTCAAGGGAACAAAAAAGGAAATGTCTTTTTCTTTTAACGTGTGTGTGTGCGTGTTTTAAAGAAAGAGTTTCATTTGTAGCCCTCACTAACATAGAACTCACTCTTTAGATGAGGCCAGCGTCAAACAGAGAATTTCCTGCCTTTGCCATCTGGGTGCTGGGATTAAAAGCATGCACCACTACACCTGGCTTTATGTGTATTATTTTTTAATGCTTAGAGTTAAGATATTCTTTCCAGATTGTGGTGGTGCACGCCTTTATTTCCAGTACTTTTGAGGCAGAGGCAGGCAGATCTATGGGAGTTGTGGGCAACCTGGTCTACAGGCAAAATGGTGACGCAGAGAAACCCTATCTTGAAAATAAAATAAAACCCCAAAAAACAAAACAAAAAACCCCCACAAAACATATTCTTTTGAAAATATTGATTTTATGTATATAGGTGTTTTGTCTACTTGTATGTCCATATACATCATGTATGCCTGGTACTTTCAGAGGTCAAAAGAGAGTGTCAGATCCCTGGGACTGGAGTTAGAGGTGTGAGCTGCTGTGTGGTTCCTCTGGAAGAATAGCAAGTATTCTTAACCACTGAGCCATCATTCCAGCCCCTACTAAGATATTCTTAGACTCTTCTGCTGTTGTTCTGAGATGATCTGATTAAACCCAGGTGGACCAGGAGGTGACTGAGGTGGAAGATGACTCCATGTGATTGGCAGACACCTGTGTGCCACCACCCTGGTTTAGACAGTACTGGGGATTGACCCTAGAGTCTCTGTTATGCTAAGTAAGCACCCTACCAGTTGAGTTATATTGCCAGCAATCTATTAAGATATCCTTACTGAATCCTTCAAACATGACTATTTATTAAATGGAATCACTTTTTATTTCATTTAGTTTAGAGTGTGCTATAAGAAAATTGCTACTAAGACACTGAGAACATTATTAAAAGCTCAGAACCTCTTCCATTATAAAATTTAGCATGTACTGTGAAATTAACTTTTATCTAGCTGAATGTGGTGGCTCATAACTGTATTTTTAAAACTCAGATGCCTGAGGTAGTAGGTTGTTGTTAGTTTTGTGATTAGCCGGAGGCCTGGGCTTTAAGTGGGAGGGCTATAAAGTGAGACTGTTGAAAAAGAAAACCTACCAACCAATCAAAACTTTTGTTTATAGTTTTTCTAGACCAAATTCTTCCTCAAGAAACCCAACAGTGGTCTAGCTACTGAAGGCTTGTTAAAGTATTCAGTCTTTTTTTTTTACATTTTTCATGACTGGTGTGCATATGTATGCACTTGAATACCACAATATATGTGTGGAGGCCAGAAAACAATGTGGGGAGTCCATTCTCTCTTTCTGCCAGATGTGTCCTGGAGACTCCACTCAGGTTATCAGATCCACTGTAACTGCCTTTGCTTCCCATGACCCTACTCCTGTGACTTCCCTGTTTGTTTATCTCCCTCTGCTATTCTCTCTCCCCAAACTGTCTTTTATTCAAGGTGGGCATGGCTTTCTCTTTATAGTAATGTACGTGTCCAACTTTATGTTGCTAACTTGAAACACTTTTCCTTAGCATTGATGTTTTAATTTTGTAAAGCATTAAGAATAGAAAACTGAGCCAGGCAGTGGTGGTGCATGCCTTTTAATCCCAGCACTCGGTGAGTTCGAGGACAGCCTGGTCTACAGAATGAGACCAGGATAGCCAGGGCTACACAGAAAAGCCCTGTTCCAAAAAAAAAGTATAAAAACGCTTTATTTGTGACCTTTTACCCTGTATTCATTTCTAATGAATTTTTAGACTTAAGAGTCTGAAATGGGAAAATGAAAAGGTATTACCAGTACAACCATGAAAAAGTTGATACTGTATCATATTTTAGGATTAAGATTGTAGGAAATGAATTATAGCTGGTAACTGAGGTATAAAAGTCCTGAAAATGTATTGAAGTCAAAATAAATTCCTGCTCCATGTGGTGATGTACTTCCAATAGTCCCTGAACTTAGGAAGAGGAGGTAGGAAACAGGAGCCCATGGTCATCCCTGGGCTCATAGTGAGTTCGAGGTCACCCTGAGATACAGGTAACCCTTTTCAAAACATACATATATGAGCAAATCCCTTTGAACATTCTAAAGATGTCTCACTTGCCCTTCGAGTGGCTAAGCAGTAAGATACAGGGACCAAGCATGGCATGACAGGCTAGTGTGTAGCTACACCCGACTTTTTATGTAGGTGCTTGGGATTCAAACTTTGTTCCTCATTCTTGGAGAGCAAGTGCTCTTAAGTGTTGAGTCATCTCCCCAGCACCCTTGGGTAAATTTTTTAATTAAAATTTTATGTGCCGGGTGTTGTGGTACACCCCTTTAATCCCAGCACTTGGGAGGCAGAGGGAGGAGGATCTCTGTGAGTTTGAAGCCAGGCTGGTCTACAGTGAGTTCCAGGACAGTTAGGGCTAAACAGAGAAACCCTGTCTCGAAAAAAACAAAAAACAAAACAAAACAACAACAACAAAAAAAGCCAAGCAATAAATGAACAGAACAGAATAGAATAGAATAGAATTTGATGTATGTGGGTGTTTTGCTTGCATATGTGTCTGCATGCATACCCTGTCCCCACAGAGGCCAGAGAGGATGTTGGATCCCTGGAACTGAAGTTACAGATGGTTATAAATCACCATGTAGTTGCTAAGAATCTAACCCAGGCCCTTTGGAGAGCAGCCAGTGCTTGTAACTGAGCTGTCCCTCCAGCCCAGGTAATATTTTTTAAAGCAGGTATTCAAAAATCAGTAGCCATATTCTTAAGTATGAGTATAATGCTTATGGACCACAATTCCTCTTGTTTTTAATGGAAGGGCACTTGTCAGATTGTACACTAAACAGGAATGTAAGGTTTCATTTATAATTTTTTTCTGACTTACTAGTGACACAATAATATTTTTATAAAATATAATACATCATAGAATGACAATTTCCCCCATCACATTTTTAAACCTTTTAAGCTTCCTTCTTTTGACCAGTGAGATGATGACATAGAGGGTATAGGTGCTGCTCCAAATCTAATGACGTGAGTTTGATTTCAGGTCCCATGTGGCAGAAAGAGAGGACTGATTTTGAACGCTGTCCTCTGACCTCCACACATGCATACTTATAGATACAAATAAAAAATGTAGTAAATTTAAATGTATTAAGTGTTTTTGCATGTATATATATATATATATTAGATGTATTTTCCTGTAACTTATTTCAAGAAAGCCTCACCATATGTAATGTGCTTATCTTTTATGTATATGAAATTTAATCATCATGTTTTATATAATTTTTCATAGATCGAAGAAATTTCTAGGAAAGTTGGTTAAATATTCTTAAAATATTTTGTTAATATAGTAAATTACATTAAAAATCTGGTCGATTTTAGTGTCATCCATGTTAGCACTAAAGAAACATAAAAATGATGCTTAGTGGTAGAGCACTTGCCTGTCGTGCACACGTCCCTGTTTCCTTCTGTTACCAGCAAAGGGAAACAAAGCTAACATAAAGTATGTTCTAGGCTAATAGCAAAATCACACAGACAGAGATTGGGATCAAGTTCTGAGCCACAAGAATATTGACAGTATTGTTTTTTGAGGATGATCACATATGTTGTTTTGCAAGTGTGAAATTCCTGCTTGTGGCCTTTTGAACCATTAGTGAACCATATTAAAAGTTGAATTTCTAATATCAATTACAATGTCATTTATTTGACCTGGATTTCTGGCTTTTCTAAATTAATAGATAAAGTTAGAATATAATTAGTTTGTCTCTGAGCTCGAAACTGCAAGCAGGAGTGATTTCAAATGAGCATGTTATGAATAATTATAGTGTAGTTGGATCCTCCATTGACTATACCCTTTTCCATCTTTATTTCAATCTGACTTTTTTCTGAATTATTAATATGTGTGTATGTGGCATTATTTCTGTGTTGTCCTTCATGTGAAAATGAGACTTTGTACTTGGATGATAGTCCAGGTTTTCCATCAATACTCATGCGAGTCTCTGAATGAATTTGAATTGAGTAATTAAATCACTCTAACAGAATTTAGCTAGCAAGAAAAAAATGTTTTAAAATACTGATTTCTTGGTAGAACACTTGCCTACCATTGCATTAAGCCTTGACAACATAAATTAGGTGTGATGGCATATGCCTATCATCCCTGCACTCACAGTGGGCAGGGTGAAGAGACGGGACAGGAGCAGCTACATAGCGAATTCCAGGCCAGCGTGATATGTCTTGAAAAAAAGGTCACACTACTTAGTTAAGTCTTTCTTTTTGAACAAGTTTTTGTTGTTTGTGAACAAGTTCTTGGACTTTAATTTTGCTTAAATATAGATAACCTTTGCATGAGATTTGACTAAATACTGCAGAAATGATGTTCTTTAACATTGTTAAGTTGTCCAATCTGGGTTGTGTTGAGATTTTATTCCTGCAAAGTCCTTAAGCTTATTAAAATGTAAATGTTATTTTCCTCTTTTGTCACCTTCAAAGGGTAGTGAATAACTTCCTTTTGGTGTGTTTTACATTCATAATTGATAAAATTATTGTTTTTTATGAATATATACATTTCATCAAATTTTATGTGACTTGAATATTGGGAGAGGAACTCAAACTGGGCTTATACTTGTTAGAGGGGGATATGAACCTTAACAGGAAAGAGTGATGTGTATGTGTGTGGGGGGAGAGAGAACAAGCTGACAAATTAAACAGGCTAAGAGAATTTGAATGTCAGTCTTTCCCCATGATCAGAAAAGAGTCATGGAAATAAGATACAAGCTTAAAAATACTCTGCTACCGGGTCTGGAGAGATGGCTCAGCGGTTAAGAGCATTGCCTGCTCTTCCAAAGGTC
>LOEQ01004114.1:74593-84651 GCA_001685075.1 Bramus lutescens | reverse complement strand
AAACATAAAGCAAAGAAAACCAGCCTACAAACCACAATCCCAGAGAACTTAGACCACTGTGGACACTAAGAGAGGCTTACATAGATCTAATCTACATGGGAAGTAGAAAGTAGAAAAAGACAAGATCTCCTGAGTAAATTGGGAACATGGGGACCTTGGGGGATGATTGAAGGGGGGAGGGGAGAGCCACGGAGGGGAGCAGAGAAAAATGTAGAACTCAATAAATATCAATAAATTTTTGTTTTAAAAAAACGACAAATCTAGGAGTGGGTATAACGAATAACCTGAACACACTGCCTAAGATCTGAAATGTTTAAATATCTATCTAAGCATGAGTCAACCAGATGGCTTGCATAAAACTATGATGTTTAAGAACTTGAATTCTGACTCTAGGAACCAAATAGTAGAAGACAAGAAGCAGCTCCTGCGAGTTGCTCTTTGACCTCCATACACAGTACCACCCACACACAAATAAATGCAATACAATTTTTTTGTTTGTTTTTAGAGATAGGCTTTCTCTGTACCTTTGCAGCCTGTCATGGAATTAGCTCTTGTAGACAGGGCTGGCCTCGCACTCACAGAGATCTGCCTGCCTCTGCTTCCCGAGTGCTGGGATTAAAGGCGTCTGCCACCACCACCTGGAAAAATGCAGTTTTTTAAAAAATAAATAAAGGGGCTGGAGAGATGGCTCAGAGGTTAAGAGCACTGATTGCTCTTGTGGAGGTCCTGAGTTCAATTCCCAGCAACCATATGGTGGCTCACAACCACCTGTAATGAGATCAGGCGCCCTCTTCTGGCCTGTAGGCATACACGGAGGCAGAATGTTGTATACATAATAAATAAATAAATCAAAAAAATAAATAAATACGGGGCTGAGAGATAAGTGATTATAGCATTTACTGTTCTTTCAGAGAACCCAGGTTCAGTTCCCAGCACCCACATGGGTAGCTCACAGCCATCCTTAACCCAGTTTCAGGGGATCCAACAACTTCTGGCTCTGGCAAGTATCTGCATACTAGGGATACAAATAAGTAAACTCAGGTTCACATATATACATAAAATAAATCATTCTTAAAAATAAATGTATGCTTACATACATAAACACAACTATAAATGTCTTTATATATCATAAATATCAGGGATCTGAATTCCAAGTTTGTTTTGAAATGCGGAATTCCTTTCTGCCTTTCATTTACCTTTTCTTTGTTGAGGTAGGCTAGACCAGGCTGACCTCACAGAAAGCCTTCTGAGCGCTCCACCGTGTCTGCTCATTTATGTTTTCTGTGAAAATAACTTTAGGTTAGCAATGTTTATATCAGCTTCTAGAAAGGTAGTAAATTTAAAAGTTGTTTAAAATTTGGCTTTTTTTTAAAAAAAAAAAAACAGGAATCTTCCTGCGAAGTCTGTGGAAGAAGCTTTACGTCACCGGCAAGAGTATGATGAGATGGTGGCTGAAGCAAAAAAACGAGGTATATTTGACTTACAATATTGTAGTTAATTTGCAGATTTTTAACTATTTAATTTCCTTATAAAGATAATTCTTATTTTTCTATAGCTTTTTTATAATTTAGGTTTGTTTTGTTGTTTGTTTTGGCTTAGGTTTTTTTATTTTAATTTTTTAAGACAGAGTCTCACTATGAAGCCACTTTGGCCTTGAGCTCCTCATGTATTTCAGGACTCAGTGTATCTAGTTCTGGGATTATAGGTGTGAGCCACTATGCCCAGATTTAGTTTTGTTTTTGTTTTGTAAGAAAATTGTAAAGATATTATTCATGAGCTTATTCCTGTTGTTTCTTTTTAATAGTATTTAGACTTTTGGCCTTTTACAATATATTTTTTTACATGCAATGATAGTCACTCTTACTTTAGTTTTCTCTATTACTGTGAGAATATAATTTGAACCTAAAATTTGCTTTTATAATTAGTAAAGTCTACCTAAAGTTTCAGTGTTGCTATTTGGTTAGGTTTATAAACCTTCTCATTTGCACAATTTATGTTTTTATTCATTCCTTTCCTCCTGCTCCCACCTATATAAGTGTAGTTTAACAGTGTATGTAATGTGTTGACCATCATTAGTTAAGGATAAATACTCATTTTTATGAATATGTATTTCTAATATATATTATATTTACATTTTCTATATGTTTTAAGACAGAATTTATTTACTGATCCCCCCTGGCTTAAGTGAATGGAATGGAATAATAATAATAATAGCGTATAGTTCTGCTTTCTGCTCTGCTTTGGAAATCAAGCTGTGTCTCTGATGTTAGAGTAAGCATAATAGCCTTCTAAAATGCTTGAACATTGGTTGAGATTATTTTAATATATGTAATTATGAATATTTGTTGAATCTGTGGCTGGCCTGGTCTATAGGGCTACACAGAGAAACCCTGTCTTGAAACCGCCCCCCAAAATTCATAGCCAGTAAGCTTTTATTTACTACGTTATCTTGACTTTACTATTTGACTAATATTTATTGAGAAGTAGATGATACATTATGTAATAGAAATAATAATAAATTGGTAAATTAAAATGCTTTAGGCTTAATCCTTTTTAATGTGATATCTGATTGTGAAACTCTGAATAGGTCCACTGTTTCCTTATCTATAACTTTGGAAGCAGGTGACTATATTGGATTTTCAACCTCTTATTTAACACTTTTTTCTTAAAGACATACATACAGTCTGAATACATAAAATATAGATATAGAGCCAGTGCTTGACTTCTTTCTTGCCTCTCGAGACAGTTTCTGAGGCACACATGTTACACAATTTGAAAATATTTTGGCAAGTTGATCTCCTACAAGGTCTAAATGTTTTTAAAATAAATTTCAATTTTTTTGCTTGTTTAGTTTTTGGTATTTTTTAAGACAGTGTTTCTCTGTGTAGCTCTGGCTATCCTGGAACTTGCTCTGTAGACCAAGCTCACCTTAAACTCACAGAGATCCGCCTACCTCTGCCTCCTGAGTGCTGGGATTAAAGGCATGTGCCACTATTGCCCATCTTATAACTTTTGATTTATAGCTCACTTCTCTTTATATTTGAGGTAGCTTTTGTTCCAAGATTGTGATCTCTAAACTCAGAAGTGCATTATTTTTGGTTGTTGAAAATTTTTCATTTTAACCTAATTAGTAAAATAAAAACACCACATAAAGTAATAGTGTCATTGGCAAAATCATTTTAAATATCATATTGTTTTTATTGAAATTAGTAAATCCATTGTATGAAAAATGGCTCTTGGCCAGTTGCTTGCAGGGTTTTTTTAATATAATTATTTCATCAATAGATTTCATTTTGTAGATTAAGTAAACAGAACTATGTGGCACAACCAGCTAGGGCATAGTGGTACACATCTGTATTCCCAGCCCTAGGGAGGCAGTGCTAGAAGGATGAAGTACATGTGAGGACAGCCTGGTATACACAATGCATTCCAGGCTATCTAGGAAGAGAGCCTGTCTTAAGACACCCTGGGGATGTAAATCAGTTGGGAGAATGCCTGCCTAATGTGGGCAGAGTCCTGGGAAGACCCTCATACTGCATAAGCTAGGAGTGGTGGCACTCACCTTAATCCTAGAACTCGAGAGGTAGAAGCAGAAATATCAGGAGTTCAGGATTATCCTAGCTTTGTAACAAGTTTGAAGCTAGCCTGGGCTACTTGAGACCCTGTTTTACAAGTAATTAAAGGCTATAAAAGAGAATCAAAGGCAAAGAAAAATGTAGAACAGCAAGGCAGCATAGGCAGCCTTGCAGAACCTTGTCTCAATGAAAAAGCAAAACACAGAACAACCAGAAATAAGTAACAGCAATTTACTGGTCATTTTTAAAAAACTCTTTTTGCTCTTTACTCCATTACTTTTATGAGATGGAAGATGGTACTTTAAAATGATGTTAGACCAGGGTTTGATTTCTTTTTCTCCCTTTTCCTTCCTCTCTACTACTAGAAGATTCTTCTTGAAGGAGCCTTTTTATAGACTTAGGTACAAAAGGCAGGGATTTTGATCTAGCTCATTTGTATTGAAATAATTCTTACTTGTTCAAAACAGAAATTAAAGAAGCACATAAAAGAAAAAGAATAATGAAAGAACGATTTAAGCAGGAAGAAAGCATTGCAAGTGCAATGGTAATTTGGATCAATGAGATACTGCCCAATTGGGAAGTAATGTAAGTAAGCAGATTTTCCAGAAGTTTAGTGTGTCTCCAAATATTTCATCTTTTCCAAGTCTATATTATCACTTCTCAGCATGTATCTTATGCTGTAGCTAAATTTTACTATTAACCATTGCCTGAATCGCCTCGTGTTTATCTCTAACCCTTCATGAACTCCTATCTCTAAAGCATCCTCTTCTTACTGACCATCTTCTGTGCTGTTAAAATCTTACTTGTCCTCTGGAACACATGAAATATGAACTGACTCAGGAAACTTTTAGTCTTCTCAATTACCATTTTTCTTAATTCTAATATAACACTAATAGTAAGACATTCATTATTGAAAGAGCTCATTAAATAGAAAAATATAAGGTACATTTATCAGATGTTAAAAGTGTTTCTAAAGTTGAATATGATGGTACATGCCTGTAATCCCAGTAATCTGGATGCTCAGACAGGAGGATTACCATGAATTCAGTGCCAGCCTGTGTAATATAGTGAGTTCCAGACCAGCTAGAACTACCTAGAGAGACAGCATCTATAAATAAATAGATACATAAGAAAAGAAAGAAAATTAAAAACAATAAAATGTATTTTTAAATGCTGTTCTCTTAAGTGAGAAAATACGTGAAATGCAATCTTTCCCCTGTGAAAGTTCTGTGATACTTTGGGGCTAATATTCCTCTTGCCTTTTTTTTCCTTCACCTTTTTGGTTCCTTCCTTTCTGACAATATTTCTACATATGTTTTATCTTCCCTCTGGACTAAAGGGTTGAAGGATACCTTCTACAGTGTATGTAGGATGTACATTGACAATTTGTTGAATATTGGAAATGTGACAGACACAGTAGTCCCAGTCATCTACACTCGTATTTGGAAAGATTTGGTTACCGTGGTCTAAAAGGAGAAATTAACTAACTGAATATAAATAGAAAATTCTAGAAATTAAAACTCAGAAGTTTAAATTGTATGTTTTTCTGAGAACCTCAGTGAAATCTATTCTGCACTATTTTGTTCTGGCCATAAATCATCCTTTGTTCAACATCGTCATGTGGTATACAAGACCTGTCCATTACTCACTCAGTGACATTTCAGTTACCTGAACTGCTGTCATAGATTGCAGAGCCTCTGTTAAATAACTCTTCTTTTACTTATGTAACAGTAGGGATCCTAGTGATCACATTTGTCAAAGAGAAGCTGGAAAGGACATCCTTTATGTAGAAGTACCCTAATTTATATAACATTTATTATAGTATATCCTTTTTGGGGGGGTAATCTCTATTATCTAACAAGTTTTTTTTCCTTTCTTGTGTTTTATTTTTTTATTTATTTTTTTAGTATATCCTTTTATTGTTAGCTATTGTTCATCTCTTATTGTGTCTAAATTACAAATTCAACTTTAACATAGTTACATTTGTATAAAAAAATCTCTAGAGTATGGTACTATTTGTGGTTTTGGAGTTTAGAATATATTCCCTGCAGATAAAGAAACTATTCTATTGTCTATGTTAAGTAGTTACATTTGAGTCTTAGGACTTCTATAAGGCACTTATATTTTTACTCACATTTATCTTACTCAAAGTTATCTAGCGCATGGTTGGAGAAGCTGAGTATTTTGCTCAAGGTTATGCAATGAGTGGCTCAACTAGATTTGAATCCAAGTGAACTACTGCTCCTTAAAAACTAGGGGCTCATCCAGGCCTCACCCATAGTAGGTTCTTTGTGATTTTAGTTTTGGTACTGAACTGGTAGTTCATTTTATGTCCTTTTTATTTTTAATAATTTTTCCATATGGTTATGATTTTCTGATTATATCTTAAATAAGTAACATCTGTCTGGGGCCATTTCCTTTAATTCCCCACAGTCCATCTTAGAGGCTTTCACAGTCCTCAGGCATGAACTCAAAGGAAAGAATGCATTACATACTTACCTCTTTAAGTTCTTAAAAATCATCTGGTGACTTGGCCATAGGTAAACCAGTATGCAACTAGTATTTTTTGTATAAAAACTAACTTTTTCCTTTTTTTCTCCTCCTTTAATTCTAGGCGTAGTACAAGAAGAGTTCGAGAATTGTGGTGGCAGGGATTGCCCCCTAGTGTTCGTGGGAAAGTTTGGAGTCTAGCTGTAGGAAATGAACTAAATATCACTCCTGGTTTGTATTCTATATTCAGTTATTCCCACACATACAAATTATCATCTTCAGAGTTTTATAAATCATGTTAGTTAGAGTTGCTATTTAAAAGACACTACCATATATGTCACTTTCAGAGCATGCCTTATGCCCTCCCAAACTTTGTAATAGTTAATGAGTTTTTATATATCATTATATGCGTAAGATTTGCGGGCTTTTTCTTCTAGTTTACAGCTATCACAATAGTGTTCTTGGCATCAAATACTACAAATATAGATGATGTAAAGCTTGTGAGAGTCTGTGTAGTGAAAAGTAAGTACACACAGGAAGGAGATGCTAGTTTAGCACCTAGATGAACCAACTCCATCTCTGTTCAGACAGTAAACAATGTACTGAGGGAACTTAATTTGATTTTTTTTTTCCTGCTGGATGTGTATTCAATCCAGTCCTTTTATTTAGAGTTTGAGTATTTTTTCTCAATGTTTTAAATTAACAAAATCATGGGTTTCACTAAGTTTTTGTTGTGTTCTGTTGTTTAGATTTTATTTGTAAAGCTTGA
Organism: Bramus lutescens; assembly: GCA_001685075.1. NCBI lineage: Eukaryota > Metazoa > Chordata > Mammalia > Rodentia > Cricetidae > Bramus > Bramus lutescens. The sequence continues at coordinate 77,817 of LOEQ01004114.1, read as the reverse complement.
TAGCTCCGTCCTTTAGCACTTCGGAGGCTGCGACAGCTTTGCTGCAGTTTTGAGGCAAGCTGGGGCTCCACAGTGGGTTGTAGGCTAGACTAGGCTACAGTGTCTATAGAACCTGATAATAATGATGATGATGATAAAGTTTAGAGAAAAAGAGACTTTCAAGAAATTGCCTTCAGTCTCTTAAAACCTTGACAAGTATTAAAATGCTAGAGTCATTTTGATAGTTAAAGAAAAAGTTTAAATAGAATTAGGATAATACCAAACAAAATAATTTTTTTAAGAAGTGGACATGACACATGCCTGTAATTCTACCAGTGTAATCTCAGCACATGAGATAGAAACAGGAGGATCAGAAGTTTAAGATCATTCTCTCTACATAGTTGAAGGGCTACCTGAGATTGCCTCAAAAATTTTTTTTCTAACAAAATATGTGGCGATCAGCCTGTGTGATAGTGTTAATCCTATATAGTTAGACAGTTAACTATAATACCATAAGAGACTTCCATCTCTCTCTCTCTTTGGAGACTTCAATCTCTTAATAGTAGAAGTAATATATTGTATGGCTGGGGGTATAACTCTGTAAAGTGCTTACCTACCATGAATATGGCTTCGTCCCCAGCACTGAATAAACCAGATATACCTGTAATCCTAGCGCTCAGAAAGTGGAGACAATAGGACCACAAACTCAAACTACTTAGTGAGTTCAAGACCAGATTGGGCTACATGGAACATTTTCTCAAAAAGAAAAGAAAAAAGAAAAAACAGAAGAAAGGAAGAAATAAAGAAAGAAAGAAAGGAAGGAAGGAAGGAAGGAAGGAAGGAAGGAAGGAAGGAAGGAAGGAAGAAGGGAGTAAAAGAGAATATAGTGGCAACACTGTTATTTCTTAAGTATATATTTAATATTTAATATTTATTGAAAAATAAGCAATAATATAAACTTTAAATATTTGCTGCCCAAACTAGTCCTGATCTTACTGTCAGCACACTGTGGCTGTACTGTATACTGTACTTAATGATTCTCACTGTCCTGGCCACATCAGCAAACATGCTAAAGCAGTATCAAACCACTTGTTTTTAGGCTCACAGTCTAAGACGTTAAAGTGAAGTGAAATATTTACAGGGTATAACTGAAAATAATTTAGAAGTATTTCCAAAATATCTGAAAAAAAATTAAACCTGTGTGGGTCATGATATAGCTTAAGTCAAAGGGTGCAGTGCAAACCTGAAGACCTGAGTTTAACCGCTGGGAAGTGGAAGGAGAACCCACTCCACACATGGCCTCCACACGTGCCCAGGACACATGTTGCCCCTATAATAATAAGTACATTTTAGTTAAAAAAGAAATCATTGATCTATTTATTTCAGCTCTAAGAATCTGCTAGAAGGCAATACATAGAATTGGGCTCAAAAGTTTTTTGACAAGGATGGTCATTGCTGTAGCTGACATTAAATGAAATTGGATAAAATCATAAAAATCCAGATGCCTGTGGGTTTTTTTGTTTGTTTGTTTGTTTGTTTGAGACAGGGTTTCACTGTGTAGCCTTGGCCATCCTGGAACTAGATCTATACACCAGGCTGACCCTGAACTCATAGAGATCTGTCTGCCTCTGCCTCCCGAGTGCTGGGATTAAAGGAGTATGCCACCACATCCTAGCCAAATGCCAATTTTTAATCATTACAGTGATATCAACTGTATAGATTACAGTTACTTGATTTTTAAAAGTTGATTTTTCACCAGGTGGTGGTGGCTCATGCCTTTAATCCAGCACTCAGGAGACAGGCAGGTGGATCTCTGTGAGTCTGAGGCCAGCCTGGTCTACAGAACAAGTTCCAGGACAGGCTCCAGAGCTACACAGAAACCCTGTCTTGAAAAAACAAAAAGTTGATTTTTTTTCACCAGAGGCAAAAGCAGGAGGATCTTTGAGTTTCAGGCAAGGCTAGTCTACACAGTAAGTTCCAGGCTAGCCAGGATCACACAATGAGATCCTGTCTCCCAAAAAAAAATTCACAAGTATCATGTAATGAACATTAAAAAAGTAGAAATGGAGTTTATTAAGATATTTTAATGTAGATTAGGCCCAAGGGTTAGAGAAAGGTGCTAAGGAAAAAATTAAGACACTCAGAACATAGGTGTAGGCTCTTCTTAAGAGACACAGCATGCTCATTTTATTTTTAAAAACAAAAACTTGCCAGGCTGTGGTGGTCCAACTGTTTCATCCCAGCACTCGGCAGGCAGCTGTCAGGGGACCTCTGTGAGTCTGTGGCCATCCTGATCTATAGAGTGAGTTCCAAGACAGCCAGGGATACACAGAGAAACCCTGTCTCAAAAGAAAAAAAAAAGAAAGAAAAAGAAAAGTTGGGGTTGGAGAGAAGGCTTAGTTAAGAACACTTGTCTTCCTTGCAGAGGACCTAGGTAGCACAGGTGTATAATTCATTAATTATTGACCCCTTACTTGTATTTGTTTTAATCATGAAATTTAAAACAATAGAGAATATCAGCTAAGAGTACAGGCTGTAAAGCTAGGTAGGTTCACATCTGGTTCCACTGTGTATCATCATTTTCCCAGAATCTGAGACCAAACCCTGAAATGAGAATGTTCTCCGTTCACACCATCCTTGTCCTGGCTTTAATCCTGCTTCTGCCTTTCCCTTTTGGATTCATGTGAAACTGAGACAAAGGTCTCTTCACTGGGGATATTAATTATAAATCCTCTTGGGAAAGTTACCTTTTAGATTTTTTAAAATTAGTTACCACATTTTTCTTACTAGGTCAACTTTGTGATTTCCTAATGTGAATGATTTGTCAGCTGGAGCCCTTTCTTCTTCCAGGACAGCTTAAAGCTGGGGTAAAGAAGGAGACTGGCATGAAAATAGTTTGAAATTTTTAAAAAATTGATGCAGTTGGTAACCGACAACCTCAAGCAATTGTATGCATAAAATTTTAAATGACAGTTACCTCTTCTACCAAATCATTCATGGATTTGGACATAAGTATTTTTAACTTTTTATTTCTTTTAAGTTTTATTTTCAAGTAATTTGTAATAATGATTAGTAAATAGAAAGGGAAATCGAATTATAAAGTATGTTTGAAATATATGTAGTCAGTTACTTTTAAAATCTGAGTCTTGACAATATAAGAAAATAAGAATACTTGTTATAGTTGCCATACATTGGAATATTGTGTTAAAAAGAAATAAACAAAAAGGTCTGGGGATTTTTTTTTT
>LOEQ01004114.1:49184-60073 GCA_001685075.1 Bramus lutescens | reverse complement strand
AAAAAAGATCTTAGTTTAATTGCCCTTGAAATAAAATATAAAAAATATTGGCCCAGTAATATCAGAGAACTTTTCAGTTGATGAAAACTGGAATCTAATTATATTCAGTAAAACTGGGCTTTAAAAGTAAAGTAAAGGAGAGGTGGGGAGATGGCTCAACAGTAAAAGCTCCTGCTGTCAATCCTAGAAACCCGAGTTCAATCTCCAGGACCCATGTGGCAGAAGACAACCAACTCTTGCAAGGTGTCTGCTGACCAAGGCATGCACACATACTCACATACACAGCCAATGAATTAGTAAACTGTAGAAACAAAAACAAGAAAAGCCAAAGCAAACAAACGAAAAACTCCCAAAAAATCTGAGAAGGTAGCATATGCCTGAAATTTCAGCTGCTGAGGTGGCAGCAACAGGATCAGCAGTTAGAGGCATCCTCTACATGTAACAGGCCAGAGCCAGCGTGGGCTATGTGAGACTCTGTCCATAGAAATTTTAAACAGGGATGGTGTGAGGACTTGAGAATGGCAATATTTCAGCAGAGCTTTCTGTGTTTCTAGCCCATGGTTATTTAAATCTCTTTGTTTCGTGCAATTTGCAGGTCTTTGCGTCTGTAATGAAGGACATTAAAGAAGGGGATAAGAGCAGCAGTCCTGCTCTGAAGAGCTGACGTCGCAGTCAGGGACACGCTTCGGGGACGTTTCCTGTTTGATGCTGATAGCATGGAGACAAGTGCTGGAGAGAAGAATCAAGAGCTGGAAAACCACCGAGTTGAAGTTCCGTGGCTGAAGGAAATGAAATACGTAATTTATTCACAGTATTAACAAAAAAGTACCTGGGAGAGCCATTTTTCAGAGGAAAAGGCTTAGATGGCTTTTACATACTCCATAATTTGGAGCGAATACTTTAAATGCAATAATTTTTTAAAAATAGCTTCAACAGAAACTTCAATTTTTTTATATTTTTTCTTTTTTTTAACAATTACCACAAACGCACTTCAGGGGTCAGAATAGGACTGTTAAATCCTACTTTCACCTCCAAAAAAGATAGGATACATGTATTATCTCCAGTTCTGGGCGTTTGAAGCTATTGTAGACCAATAGTAAGCATCTACGTTGTATGTTATTGAAGTCACTGTAACTTCTGCTTACCGTATCATAGGCTAGGGCAGTTCTGACTCTCTAGAACTGGAAATGTTGTTGGGACATTGTTTCTTGTTTTGTTTATGGTGTTTCCCACAGTGTTGTGTACCTTTGTTTTTGAAGAGAAATTCTTTCTCTAAGGAGTTCTATTACAGAAGAATTTTAGCCTTTTTGTTTCTTGTCTGACAAATTGTTAGGTAGTAACTTAACATTAAAAAACTAACTGGTAGAATGAAAGATCTTTTTGCACTTTAGTGGACTGAAGACTTGACTTTGAGAGTAAGAATAAAAAAGGAATGAATTCTAAGAGTTCTAGATAACACACTACTTACAAGACTTGAATTTTTTTAGTTAAAAATCCATCTTCTATCTATAGAAACAAATTTTATTAATTTCAGTTTGAAATTTGAAATCTTATATAGCTAAGTCTAAGACTTGTGAAACTATGCATAGTTTTTTCTAATTGATGGGAATAATAGTAAAAGTAATTTTACCTTTTTCTTAGTCTTTTTGATGGCATCTCATATAAATTATTAATCATTGGTAAACTGGCATTAAATTTATTATACTTAATTTTTGAACCTAACCTAAATCATTTGAATTATGGGTCACATCTGTACAAAATACTGTTTGGTTACTGATTAGATTTATACTGTTTTGATGTTGCAGTTCGGTTTGAAACAACATAGAAGCACACATTTCTGTTAGTGGTGAACAATATATATATAGTCTCTAGACTAAAAAACCAGAGATTCTTCCTTATGGTTTAGTAAATTGCCTAAGGAATATGGGACCAGAGGGTGTCCATATATTTTTACCCTATGGGTTGATTATTCTAGCCTCGGGAACCCTGAAGAGTTAACTCCTATCGAAGGGGCTAGCTTAGTGAAGCTGGTAGTGTAACAAAATACTGAAGGAGTTTCTAGAGTCTTAATAGGTTTTAGGATGAGCTTTTAACTCTTGTGACTATGCCTTGATATTGGTGTCCCTCATAAAGGGCACATAACCTCTGGCAGTAATCTCTGAATTTATACTACTTTGGCCTGGATTTAATTTTACTTTCAGGTATTAGTTTCCTGAGGTGGTCTTATGTTCTGTTCTGTATTTCTTTTTCTTACCTTTTTTATTGTACAGTTTCTTTACCATCCAAGTATAAATGTGTATATAAAATGTAAATACAAGAAAGTCACTAAAAACCACTAATAACAATTACTATGAAAATAAAACTTGTAAGCAGAATCATGACAGAATGAGTCTTCATTATTTTGTGCTATCAGGCTTAGTCAATATCTAGAAAAAAACAGACTACCTTTTTTTTCTGGGGGTCAGGTTTCTTCTCTAAGGAATTTCTGAGGTTGTCAGTACTTTGAGCCTTTCAGAGAAACTGACATACTGTACTGTATATTCTTTCCCTTTGGGCCACATAAACAGGTAATATGTAATTACTCACATGACCCCACACAGCAGGCATTTGTTAGTTTATTTCTTTATTTGAGACAAGGTCTCTCTATGTATCCCTGGCAGGTCTGGCCAAGAACTCACTCTGCATGCCACTCTGGGCAACTCAAAAAGATGAAAGGTGTTCTACATTTAGCTGGCAGAGATGTGTTAGGGGAGGTTAAGAGCACTGGAGCTCTTCCAGAGGACCCGTGTTTGATTATCAGCATCCACATGCTGTGAGCCATATGGTGGCTCACAACTGTCTATAACTCCAATCTGCCGGATTCTAGAGGATTCAACACTCTCTTTGAACCTCCATGAACCCTGCATGCATGTGATACACTTACATACAGGCAGGCAAAACACCGATACATATATGTTCTTTTAAAGTGTATTTTGGGAGCTGACAATATGGTTGGTTTACTTGGTTGAGATTGCTTACTTAACATGCAGAAACTCCTAGGTTTGGTCACTAGCACCACATAAACCATGTGTGCCAGTGCACATCGCCGATCCAACATTTCAGAGATGTGGATAGGATCAGAAATTGAAGGTCAAAGCCAGTCTGCAATACATGAGACCATGTCTCTTATAGAGGCTGGAGAGATGGCTCAGAGGTTAAGAGCACTGGCTGCTCTTCCACAGATCCTGAGTTCAATTCCCAGCAACCACATGGTAGCTTATAGCCATCTATAATGAGATCTGGTGCTTTCTTCAGGTGCAAATATACATACAGGCAGAACACTGTAATATAATAATTAAATCCTTAAAAAAAAAAACCCTAGAAACAATAGTAGAAACCAAACACTGGGAAAACAGGCAAGCTCTTTGAATAAATGGTGCTGGGGAAGTTGGACTTCTATATGTGGAAGAAGGAAACTAGATCCTTTTATCTCATCTTTCATAAAATCAGGCAGGAGAGGTGGGTGAGCAGTTGAGTGTGCTTCTGTTCTTGCAGAGGAGAGGTTTGGTTTTCAGCATCCACATGGAAGTAAGCACAATGCTGGAAAGGTAGATTAAAGCTTACATCTTGGTCTATAAGCATGGAACCGAAGGGTGGTTAAAGAAGGAGACAGACAGATACAGACAGACAGATGAGAGAGATGGGTAAAGAGTGTGTTATATTAGACTGCTTGTTCGTCCTGGCCATCCAGAACCAAAAAAATCACACAGGAACTATATATTTAAAACACTGTTTGGCCCATTAGCTCTAGCTTCTTATTGGCTAACTCTTACATTTTAATTTAACCCATTTCTATTAATCTGTGTATTGCCATGTGGCTGTGGCTTCTTACAGGCTAAAGTCTTGTCCAGCTCCAGCAGGGCTACATGGCTTCTCCCTGACTCTGCCTCCTTTCTCCCAGCATGCCATTTAGTTTTCCCCGCCTACCTAAATTCTGCCCTATCAACAGGCCAAGGCAGTTTCTTTATTCATTAATGGTAATCACAGCATACAGAGGGAAATCCCACATCAAGAGTGAGCTAGCTAGAACTAGGAGTGCCATAGGCTTTTAAATCCTCAAAGACCACCTCCAGTGATAGCCCTTCTTTAACAAGGTCATACCTCCTAATCCTCCACAAATAGTTCAACAATGGACCAAGTATTCAAATTTGATGGCTGGTGGGGGTGATCATTCAGTCCATCTTCAGATAACAATACAGCTCATTTTCATTCCTATTTCCAATACAATTGTCATTTCTTCAGATTTACTAGTGACAGGTAGAGACAAGAGCTCAGACTTGTGAGAAATCAGGTCAGTTTAAACTGTCAACAGAACCTAGAATCACGTGGAAAGAATTTCAATTAAGGAATTGTCTAGGTTAGATTGGCTGTGGGCGTGTCTGTAGGATTGTTGTTAATTAATGTAGGAAGGGAAGACCTAGCTTCATTGTGAGTCACATCATTTCCTAGGCAGGAGCTTATACTATATAAGGCAGAAGAAAGCAGGATGGGGCTATAGAGATGGCTCAGTGGTTAAGAGCATTGCCTGCTCTTCCAAAGGTCCTGAGTTCAATTCCCGGCAACGACATGGTGGCTCACAACCATCTGTAATGAGGTCTGGCATCCTCTTCTGGCCTTCAGGCAAACACACAGACAAAATATTGTATACATAATAAATAAATATTTTTTAAAAAAGAAAGGATGAGAGCAAGCAAGCCTATGAGGATGGATAGATAGATATCCATAGATATATATTTTTTCTCTCTGTCTTTGCTCTGGACTGTGGCTATGTGAATAGATGCTTTAGTTCCTTCCTTGACTTCCCCAAAATAATGACCTGTGACCTAGAATTGTAACTCAAATAAATCCTCTTCTCCTGTAAGTTGCTTTTGGTCCAGGTTATTTTTCCCAACAACGAATGAACTAGAACATAACTTGGTACTGAGAGTGTGGTGTCACTTGATGGACCTGGCCATGTGAAATTTATGCCTTCTTTTTGGAGATGGAATATAAAAAGCCTTTGGAATTTTGGGCTGGAGAAACTTGAATGCTGGAGGCAGAGTTTGGTGGGCTGTTCTTGTGAGAGTTTGGAAGATAGTAATGCTGAGAGCAATGGGTACTATAGCAGCCTGGTTCATGAGTTTTCATTTCAGTAGGGAGCAAGAACGTTATCAGGAATTGAGCTAGGGGCCAGTCATGTGATACTTTGGTTACCAATTTGTATTATTTGATCATGCTGGTGAAGCACAATTAATAAAAACTCAGGGTCAGAAATTGGGGTTCAACCTGAAGATCTAAAAAGCAAAACAGCCAGCCTCTGGCTCTTATCTTGACCTCAGGAGACTGTGTGTCTGGACTGAGAGCTGTCACACACAGGACCTCCCCTCCCCCGTTTTATATTCCTCTCTAGGGGCTGGGATTAAAGATGCATGTCATTGTGGCTACTGGGATTAAAGGTATGTGTTACCATATCCTGGTCTATACGGCTGAGCAGTGGGACTGTTTTACTTTCAGATCTTCAGGCAGTCTTTATGTACTAAAATATAGTTGAAATGCCACTACAGTGCCAGGGCTCTGATTACAAGAGAGCAGCACCGCTTAAGATAACTTTCTGTGCTTCACTGGGACAGTGGGAAGGTAGTTCCTCCAGATCAGAAGATGTGATCCAAGGGGGCCAGGCTGATGAGATGCGATCTTCACAGAACCTGGCAATGTAGCTGAGGCTAACCTTGAACTTCCTAACTAGCTGAGAATCTTTAATCTTGTGATTCTCCCAACTCTACCCTTCCAGGTGTTGAACTAAGGGGCATGTGGCAACTCACTTTGGTTTTAGATCCTCCCAAAATTTCCAAACTAAAATTGCAGAGTGAGGAGACAAGAATGGAAGAATGGAAGGAGAAAAGGCTAAATGCTAGCAGAGATTCTGTCAAATGTGCTCATACAAACACTTCAATTCCTGTCTGAAGCAAGTAAGTGCACCTCTACCACAAGCCCAGACCACCAGCCACAGCAAAAGGGAAGTTTAGGCAGCAGGAAGAGTTCACCAGCAGCTATAAAGAAGGGAACACAGAGGACTAGGCACAAAGTGCCTGTACTCGTATCTGGTATGAATACAACCACACCACCATTGAAAGTCGGTTATCTTTGGGATCTCACAGTGGATCACTAAACCAACACAAAACACAGCTTTTACCTCAAGGTAAAAAAGTAAGTTTGGGGCTAGAGAGATAGCTCAGCAGATAAGACCACTAATTGCTCTTCCAGAGGTCTTGCGTTCAATTCCCTTCCCAGCAACCACATGGTGGCTCACAACCATCTAGAATGAGATCTGGTGCCCTCTTACGGAGTACAAGCATAACATGCACGCACAACACTGTATGCATAATATATAAATGTAGCCTATCATCCAGCACTTGGGAGGCAAAGGCAGGCAGATCTCTGTGAGTTCCAGGTCAGCCTGATCTACAGAGTGAGTTCCAGGACAGCCAGAGCGACACATAGAGAAACCTGTCTCAGAAAAACAAAAAACAGCCAAGTATGGTGGCCCATGCCTGGAAACTCAGTACTGGGAGGTAGAGAAAAGGAGGATCACAAGTTTGTAACCAGCCTGAACTACAAAGTGAAACTCTTATCTTTAAAAATGTTTTTTAAAAAGAAGTCTTTTAAAACCTAATAAAGAAAATCTACAGGAAAGATTTCTCTATTATAAGAAGAAAAAAAAAAGCCAAATAAAAACCTAAGAAACAAAATTCCCACTTTCTAGCAGAGAGACTGTCGCTTGACCCCATAATTGTAATGCCTTATTACAGATTAACCCTGATGGCACTGTACCAAGTTGCCAGTCTCAGAGAGAATAGAGAATTTTAAGGTTTACTATCTCCAGATAGTATGATGTTCACTAAAATCTATTCAAACACACAATTTGTATCCCTGGCTGCTCTGGAATTTGCTATAGAGACCAGGTTGACCTCAAATTTAAGATACACCTGCCATTTTTCCCTAGTACTAGGATTAAAGCATTCACCTCCAAGCCCAACCAGATAACTTTTCCAAATTACACAAAGGAAGCCATTCCCTCCAAGAGGTGTGGTGCAGTTCATATCTGTCTCAACATCTCAATCTCTCTTCTGTCTTCTGTCTCCTCCTCTTCCTCACTCTCATTTTGTCAGATGTGTTTCTATTCACATTGTCTATATCAAAATTTACGTCATTTCTGGTGTGGTAAATGTTTACAACCCCATACCCTGGGTTGTCAGCATTACTGCTACAACATTTTGCTGTTACCTATCTACATGATGTCCTCACTAATATGTTTGGTGATTACCTTGATTTATGATTCCTTTCTTCTATGACTACAGAACAGTTATGTGATCACTTTCATGGTGGAACATGTCATTTCAGGCATCTTCAATCTATTCCTGGGCCACAGTCACGAGGGTAGGATGCGAGGAGAGCCTATTGGCCTAGAATGATTTTGGGTGAGAGAGCAATAAGGCAACCTGTGTTTTCAAAGCATCTCCTAGCCTCCATTTTATGTCTGTACACAATTGGGTGTGCCTATAATTAAAATCTGATGCACTAGGATCAGATTATCTAAGCGTGTTAAAATCTGATGCACAAGGATCTATATTATCTAAAGCCTGTTAATCAAAGCAAATAAACCACCCAAACTATACTCCTTAGCAACCAAACTCCTCTTCCCTTGCATACCCTCAGGCATTTGGCCCACTGTCAGTCTTGGCCATTATTTCATTCTGTTCTATTCCATTGTTTTGAGTAAAGTCCTTGCTGCACTGCAGCATTTACTTCCGTTCTTTGACTAAGAGGCCAAAAGCCTGGAAACATCCAGGCCAGACTCTGACACCAGTAACATACACTTAGCCTTTGCTGGCCTAGGAATCCTTAATGTTAACCAGACTGGCCTTAAGACAGCAGTCTTCCTGCCTTTGGCTTCAAGAAATTGAAATCATAGGTGCAAGCCACTAAGTAGCTTGGCTGATCTGAAAAACAGTTGGTGGCCCTGTCTAACCTCACATTCTAACAATCCTCTTACCTCAGACTCCTCTGAGTGCTAGGATTACTGATGTGTGCCACTAAGCCACAGATTTCTTTTGTTGTCGTTTTGATATTTAGAGACAGTCTCACTATGTAACTCTGGCTATCTTGGAACTTACCATGTAGACTGTGTTGGCTTTGAACTCAGATCCACTTATCTTGGATTCCTGAGTGCTGGAATTATAGCTGTGTGCTAAGTGTAAATAATTCTACAGTAGGCTATAAAGGCGTAGGGGACTGATGTTGCCAAAAAGTTAACTCTTCCTCCTCCAGCAACTGTAGCCTCCCTCCACCTCCAAGAGAGATTTAAGTATTTGAATAATAATTGAAAGAATTCAGGGAGCACCTAGGAGCCCCGGAGAATGGAATGTTAATCTAAGAGTCCTAGAGTAGGCTTCAAGGAGTTCTATCCCAAAGAGAAAATAAGGAAGTGAAAGGGAATTCAGATGCTAGATTTGCAAATTTTACTACTGGGAAATTGGGGAGATCCTATCTTTGTTTGAAGGAGAACTAGTAGTATAAAAGTGAGCAATGATTAGGTTTGATAATGAAATCTGGGTACATAGTGAAGTAGTCATATAAAATGGGTTTCTAAGACATTTTGTGAAGGTAGAGAAATATAACATAATATTTTAGAAGAAAAATTCCAATGTCACAGCTGGGTTATCTATCTCCTGTGATATTCCCTCTTACCAACTCTGCTTTTCATTAGCCGTCTTTAAAATAATGATGTATGAGTGTGTGGGTGGTCTTTATGGATAGCCAAGGAGGCCAGAAGAGGGCATTAGTCCCCTGGAACTAGAGGTATAGGCAGCCATAGACATGCATGCTGGGAAAGACACTCAGGTGCTCTGCAGGAGCCATAGCTGCTCCTAACTGCTGAGCCATTTCTCTAGCTACTACATTAGCCTTTTTTGCACTCAAACACTGCCTGAGCTATTTCTGCCTTGGTGTTTTTGAATAGCTGTAGTTTTTGTCAAAGTTATTCTTACCCTCGACAGATTGGCTTTTTGACATTTCTTGTCAATTTTTTTTCTCTTCTGGCATTCATTTACCCAATCTAAAAGAACCACTCACTTTCCCATTAACCTTTTCTGTCCCCAGTTCTGGAATTTAAGTAACCTGTGTGTAAAAGATTTAGCAGCTCTAGTTTGTTGCTGTACCTTTTCTGTTGCACTGGAGGCATTTACACCAAGGCCCTAGGAAGTGGATGACAGTTTTTCTTAGCCATTGTTAGTATCTGGCCTGCACAACAGCAAAGATGGCTCAGGAAATGAATGTCGCAACACACTTACTAATAGTGTGGGGCCAAGCATGGATGCCTGTCCTTTGAGAACCAGATGACTTTGCATTGTGCTCCTTCTCTTGTTTGTGGGCAAATCAAACTACTCTTCCTGAAGAATTAGGAGGGAAGTTATCATCAAGGCATATATTGGCACTTCGGAGGCAGAGGCGGGTGGGTCTATTGAGTTCAGGGCCAGCATAATCTAGGTAGCAAGTTCCAGGCCAGGTAGGGCTGCACAGTGAGACCTTGTCTTAAATACATACATACATAATAAATCTGGCTTTTAAAAAGAGGATTCTGAAGGTGGTTATTTGGCATTGCAAAATCATTGTTTTCTTAATTTTTTATTTTTCACATTTTTATTTAGTGTACTTGGTTAGAGGTGTGGGGATAGGCTTATAAATGCCACTTGGCAGGCAGAAGGTGGTAGGGCACACCTTTAATTCCAGCATTTGCAAGGCAGAAGCAGAGGGACCTCTGAGTTTGGGGACAGCCTGGTCTACAGAGTTAGTTTCAGGACAGCTAGGGCTGTTACACAGAGAAATCCTTTCTCGAAAAACAACAACAACAACAAACAAACAAAGGGATTGCAGAAAAGGAGTTGGAACCTAAGCAAAAAAGCCATGAGAAAAACACTTCGGGGCCCATTTTTATTAGTGCTCCATTTAGTTTCTGGATTTTTTTTAAAAAAAGTTTCATATCCCCCAGGGTGTCTTTGAATTAGCTAGTGACCAAGCTGCCTGGACCTGCCCTGCGCGAGATGGCAGGAATGCATCACCAAGCCAGTTTATGCGGTGCTGAGGCTAATAACCCAAGGCTACACGCGAACTAGGCGGATACCATCTGAGCTACACCTCCAGCCCTTTTCAGAGTCTTGCCTTTCTGTCACCTTTATCTTATCCTAAATTAGCCATAATCTCGATTTCTTATCCCTTCTTACAAGCCAACCATCCTCAGAGTTATTTGGGAATGAATTTTACAAGAAAAAATGTGAATTTCAACTGTGCAGGGGAGCCTGCGAGCTTGGCAGTTTTGGACATCCTAACCTCGACCTGCAGCTCAGTTTTCTTACCAAAAGGACCAGAGATTGGGGGTATTCAATCACGTCAGTGTGTGAAAAGGTCTCGCACACCGCGGAACAATTCGGAACCATGATTAAATAAAAGTGTCTCTCTAGCTTCCTGCGCTCCGCGGAGTCTCCACCATCACGGGAGAAGTTCGAGGCCGGCACCTGCAACATCCACTTTCCCTGAGATTCTGGTCCAGGTAAAGGGTTAAGGCGTCCCTAGAGCGAAGATTGAGCCCGCAAAGACGAACACCTCTAAATCTCGTGAGTCGAGGTCCGAAGTGGGCGGGGAGCCGGAAGTCTCGCGAGATACCGGAGTTTTCCCGCGAAGGAGAAGCGCGCGGTTTTTCTCGCGCCGGGGCTTGAGGGAGCGCGCTGGGTGTGCTGGGCTGTGAGGAGTTAGCGTGCGGCGTTGGAGGCGCTCTGAGGAGGCGACAGGGTTCCCGGCGGCTGTCCAGCCATGCC
>LOEQ01004114.1:27812-38147 GCA_001685075.1 Bramus lutescens | reverse complement strand
TGTAATGAGGTCTGGTGCCCTCTTCTGGCCTGCAGGCATACACACAGACAGAATATTGTATACATAATAAGTAAATAAATATTTTAAAAAAGATGCTAAGAAGTGCTCATACACCCAGCTGTTTGTTGAAGGATTCTTTGGTTATAAATACATGCATCTTTGTGCACACAGGGCAGAAGAGGGCCTCAGGTTCCTCAGCTGTAGTTAAAGGCATTTATGGAATTCATTGTTTGTTAATGTGGGTACTGGAATCTAAATTCTAGCACTTATGATTGTGTAGTAATCTTAGCTGCTGAGCCATTTTTCATCCCCTTTCTACAAAGAATCTTAATTTTTTTGTTGTTGTTGTTTTTTTTGTTTTTCGAGACAGGGTTTCTCTGTAGCTTTTGAGTCTGTCCTGGAACTAGCTCTTGTAGACCAGGCTGGCCTCGAACTCAAAGATTTGCCTGCCTTTGCCTCCTGAGTCCTGGGATTAAAGGCATGCTCCACCACCGCCCAGCAAGAATCTTAAATTTAATGTTAATCATTTTTTTATTTTGAGACAGGGTCTCACTGTTTAGCCTTAACTAGCTTAGAATTTGCTATGTAGATGAAGCTGGCCTTGAACTCACAGAGATCCATTTGTCTCTGCCTCTACAATTCTGAGATTAAAGGCATTACCACTACCAGCTCATGCTTCTTTAAAGTATTTCATTCCACGTTCTTTTTTCGGAGCTCTTTCTCCCTGCCCTTTTCCCTCAAAATGTTAGGGACTAAACATAGGTCCTATGTGTCTTCATCAGCCATGCATCTCTGCATTCACTACTGTTTACTATAAAGAGATGCTTCTTTGATTAAGGATGAGAATAGTATTAGTTTGCCTAGACCTTGTTGCTGGGGTCATGGAAATGATAGTGTTACACATTATTTTTATATTTTTTCAACCTTTTAGGAAATTTTGTCAGTGGCTAAAAAGCATAAGGACAATGAGGTAAGATTATATTATAAATTTTATTAATGTGTGTGTCTTCTGTGCATGAATGTGTATGTACTGTGACACGTGTGTGGAGCTCAGAAGACAATGTAGGCTTGATGGTAGGCACCTTTTCTATGATATCTGACTGGCCCTTTTGGCATTATTTTTGATATACATTCATTTAGTTAGGGGATGTGGTTTCTCTTTATTTGTGGGTCCCAGGGATTGAATAAGTCAGATCTTCCATTGTCAGGGTTGATAGTAAATGTTGAGCCATCTTACTTCTTAACTTTTTATTTTTTATTTTTTCATTCATTCATTTATTTTTGAGGGAGAGTTTCTCTGTGCAACAGCCCTGGTTGTCCTGGAACTCCCTCTGTAGACCAGGCTCACCACAAACTCAGATCTGCCTGCCTCTGGAGTATTGGGATTAGAGATATGTACTGCCACCACCCCACTCCTTACCATTTTAAAACAGGAGTTAATGGCATCTTGAGCCAGTAATTTCAGGTAAACCAGGAGGATTTTGAGTTTGAGACCAGTTGGGCATTCGTAGTAAATTCAAAGCCATCCTGCGATACATAGGAGGCTGTTCCAAACAAAGAAAAAGGACATTTTTTAAAACTATCATTGATTGAGTTTCATAAGTAGAAATACACTGACATTCCTTTTTTAAAAGATTGCTTTTCTTTTTCCTTATTTTTTTCTTCAGTTTTTAGAATCAGAGTTTTTCTGTGTAGCACTAAATGTCCTGGACTCTTTAGCCAGGCTGACTTTGGACTCAGATCCACCTTGCCTCTGCCTCCCTAGTGCTATCCCTGTCCAACCTAAAGATTATTTTTATTTATGTGTCTGTGTGTGTATTCATGTGAATTTGAGTACCCAAAGAGGCCATAAAAGGAATTTTCCAGAGCTAGAGTAGAGGAGGGTACTGGGAAGTGAGCTTAGTCTTCTGCAAGTTCAGAAGCCTATGAGATATTTCCAGCCCTGTTTTTTTTTTTTTAATGACTTCACATTTATATGGGAATAGAAATGTCTTGAGATTTTTACTGTGCATACAGGTTTTATTCTTCAGATCTAGTAACTACAGTACTGTAGATTTTGTTACATTTTCTTTTTTGAAAAATATTTCATGCATGTTTTTCTGTGTGTGCCTCTGTGAACATGTGGAAGTCAGTGATATCAGTGGTTTCTCATTCTTTATCTTTGAACTCTGGACTCCAGGCTTGCACAATAAATGATTTTTACCCAATGAGATCTATGCCACCAGCTTGTTAGCAGTGTTTAATATCAAACTTTTTTTTAGATATTTATTTATTTATTTCTTATGTATACAATATTTTGTCTGCCATGTGTGCCTGAAGGCCAGAAGAGGGCACCAGACCTCATTACAGATGGTAGTGAACCACCATGTCGTTTTCTGGGAATTGAACTCCGGACCTTTGGAAGAGCAGGCAATGCTCTTAACTGCTGAGCCATCTCTCCAGCCTCCTCAAACTTTTAATTAAATATTTCTCATTACAGGATGAAAGCTCTTCCACTACTAATCTCTGTGTAGAAGATCTTCAGAAAAATAAGGATTCAAATAGTATAATTAAAGATAGATTGTCTCAAACGGTTAGGCAGAATTCTAAATCCTTTTTTGACCCAGTTCGGAAATGTAATGGACAGCCTGTACCTTTTCAACAACCAAAACACTTCACAGGAGGAGTGATGAGGTGGTACCAAGTAGAAGGCATGGAATGGCTCAGGGTAATGAATTGTTTCCTTTTTTAAAAAAATTCTGTTATTATTGTGTCTATGTGGGTGTTGGGGTGCGCACCACAACACATGATGATATCAGAAAATGATTTTGTGGAGTCAGTTCTCTTCCACCTTTATGTGGAGTTTGACAGTTGAACCTAGGTCAGCAGACTTGCACAGCATGAACTATTTGCTAAGTTATTTTGCCTTTTCAGATTTTATTTATTATTTATTGATAATGTGTGTTTCATGTTTTTGCTCATGTCTCTGTGCACCTCCACTGCTCGGCTTTTCTCTAATAACTTAGTAGATTATATACCACTACTCAAGTTGCTCTATCCTAGTATAAAGGAAATATTTGTGTGTATTTTTTAGAAATTTATTGTATATACAATGTGGGAGAATGCATGTGTACCTTGTACTTGTCTATTGGACAGTGCAGAATCCTTAAGATTGCATTGGGTTCCTTGTGGCTGGAGTTGCAGATGGTAGGATCTGAACTCTGATCCTGTGGAAGAGAAGCAAATGGTCTTAACTGCTTAGTCATTTCTCCAGTCCCTTCTTATGCATTTTCTGAGTGTTTTAACAGGAAAATGAACTTGTCAGATCTTCAACACTTTATGGCTTTGATAAAGGATTTCTGTTATAATTTATTTTATTACCTTGGCCTCATAGTTTTGATTGTGTTTTTAAACAGAATCCTTTGTTGATTTAGTAAATGTTTGTATTCATATTTACATATAGTGCATTCTTTTGTCCAGATGCTTTGGGAAAATGGAATTAATGGCATTTTAGCAGATGAAATGGGTTTGGGAAAGACTGTTCAGTGCATTGCTACAATTGCATTGATGATTCAGAGGGGAGTACCTGGACCTTTTCTTGTTTGTGGCCCTTTGTCTACACTTCCAAACTGGATGGCTGAATTCAAAAGATTTACTCCAGAAGTAAGATATATTTTCTTACATTAATATTATTGCATATATTTTTTTTCTGTTTTGTTGTTTGAATTATAGATCACCCATAGTAACTTAATAGATTCCCATAAATATTGAATCTGATTTGACTTACTCAATTTGAACAGCCCTTTTCTGTGGTGTGTTTTGTCTTAAAATGTCCTGGAATTATATTTGGGATTTCACAGATTTATTCATTTGAGACAGATCTACATAAAAGAATATTCTTTATTATGTTTATTTTTCTGCTTGATTTGTTGAGACATGGTTTCAACTCTGTAGCCCAGCTGCTCTCGGAGGTTTAGCTCAATGATTTACTGCAGTCTTGCTTCCTCAGCCGCTTGTGCTCAGCATGTCATGTTTATTTATTTATTTATTTTTTCTTTTCTTTATGGTTTTTCAAGACAGGGTTTCTCTGTGTAACAGCCCTAGCTATGCTGTCCTGGAACTAGCTCTGTAAACCAGGCTTGCATCAAACTCACAGAGATCCACCTGCCTCTGCCTCCTGAGCGCTGGGATTAAAGGTGTGCACGACCACTGTTTGACTATTCCTTTTATTTTTAAATGTGTACCACATGCGTGCCTTGTGCCAGTATAGGGCATCAAATCCCCTGGAACTGGAATTAAAGACTTGTGTGCCATAATGTGGGAATTGGGGATGGAAGCCATGTCCTGGAAGAGCAGCAAGTACTGTAACTGCTGAATTGTTTCTCCAGTTTCCTTATGTTTATTCTTCCAGGGATTTTTTTTTAAACCCATATACATCTTATCTCCCCACTCTCCCCAATGATATTCATTCTTGTATGTAACAGTTCCTTAAATAATGAGTTAGTTCTGGATTGCAAAAGATTTATTTTTGCACTTGTTTGTAAGTGATTGTTTTTGTTTGGTTGCTTGGTTTTTGAGACCGGGTTTCACTGTAGCTTTGGAGCCTGTCCTGGAAGTAACTACCTCTTGTAGACCAGACTGACCTTGAACTTACAGAGATCTGCCTGCCTCTGCCTCCCTGAGGGCTGGTATTAACCACCAGTGCCTAGCTTGTTTATAAGTTCTTGTTTTGAAGCACAAGTACTGCATACACATGCTGTCTTGTCTATGTCCTTGCCTTGAGAACACTTGAGAAGAATATGTTCCAGAATTGACTTATTCATCTGTCTCATAAAGCGTTTTGTTTTGTTTTTGTGGGTTTAGAGGTGCTTCCCCCCATTTTCTCTTGTTAGCCAAACGATTTATTAAGTTGACTTACTTTGTCATAGGGAAATAGAACTAAAATTATCTTCTAGAAAGTCATTTGTTCTTTATTTTTTAACTCATATTTTGTTCTGAATTAATATAATCTTACAGATTCCTACTATGTTGTATCATGGAACCCGGCAGGAACGTCGAAAATTGGTAAAGAATATCCACAAAAGACAAGGAACTCTGCAGATTCATCCCGTGGTAATCACATCATTCGAAATAGCCATGAGAGACCAGAATGCTTTACAGGTACAGATAAATGGTTGTAGTTCATGACTCAGACTTTTAAATTCATGCTGTTACCATCCGTTAACTCTTCAGTTGTGGTTGAAGTAATGTACTTTGGATTTCCTTTAGAAGCTGGAGGCTCTATAGAAAGATTGTGTTGAAGGTTGTTGTCTGTTAGTAGAATTAAAGATTCTTGACATCTTAAACTGGCCGTATTAAAGTATTAGAATCAGCCATGCATACATACATAAATCTGATCTGTAAATATGTTATAGATAAATTTGAGAACTAGTAGTTGTGATTTATTGGTCCAGTTTTATTCAAATATGAATAGAAACCGTTTTTATGCTGTCTTGTAGGACTGTGGATGATACTTTCTCTGTTTTTCTGTTTTCTTTACTGTCTAGCTTATTTATTGATGTCTATTTTTACATGTAGTTAATTGCTTTTTTCTCTCACTACTCCAGCTGAATTACATGTAGTTCTTACTGCTTTGTATTTCCTTCTGATGATTCTGAGTGAGTTCCCTTAGCATTTTCTTTCCTTCCTTTGTTTTTTTTTTTTTTTAAGATGGGACTTCTTCATGTCCCTTGCTGTTCTGAAAGTCACTGTGCAGATGTAGCTGGCCTCAAATGCAAAGATTAACTAACCTCTGCCTCCAGCATGCTGGGATTAAAGGCATGTGCCACCACTGCCCAAACCCTTAGCTTTTTTTTACATGAAACAAAGAAAGTAGCATAGATAGAGGCTAAAATATGACATCAGAACACACAGCTTATAGAGGAGTAGTAATAGCTAATACACCCACAGACAGTGTTTATCAAATGTTCATTTGTGTGTGTGGTATTGTTGAATGTGATTTGGCAATAGCCATAGCTCTATAGTTACAAAAATGTGTACTATTAAAAATTAATAATAGCATCTGGTGTCATGACTGTAATCTCAGTACTCATAATGCAGAGGCAGGAAGATTACTTTGACTTGCGACTAGCCTGCATCACAGAGTTACACCATATCTTCACACACATACACACACACACACACACACACACACAAATTCTAAAAGCTATTTCTTTACAGTAAACATATTTATATAAGAAACTAATGTGTGGGTAGGCATGGTAATGCATTCCTTTAATCCCTGTGCTTGGCAGGCATAGGTATGCCAACCTGGTCCACATAGCTAGTTCCAGGCCAGCACTACATAGTGACAGCTCACTTCAAGAAATATGGAGTGCTTGTAATTCTACATGAGAATTCTTCGACCTAAGTAACTACTATTGAGGTAACAGATATAATTTATACATAAATCAGACTATACATTCTCCTTTGTAACTTGATTCTTACTTAAATATGTAGCCTAAAGACTTGTGATTTATGTCTTCTTTACCTTGCCTATATTGACAGTGAAGCTTCCTTGTCAGTGCCTATTGCTAGTTGTGAAAATCTTTCTTTCCCACTGAGCCACTGAACTGTTGCTAAGGTTTTTAGCTTTTGGTAGTGGAACTGAGGTTGGTGTTGATGACTGCAAAGATATCAGTGCTTCCTTACTAGTAGATTTCATCTCATTTCCCTTTTTGGTTTTCCTCTTGTCTTTCACTTATTTCATGTTTGTGTTTTATGTTGCACTTTTAAATACAAGTTTTGTAGTGGGAGATTATTCAGATTATTTGGCTTTTTATGTTACCAGAAATGTAAGCCCCTTTAGTTATATTTAAAAAGTGGCAATACTTTTTTTTAAATTCTGTTGGGAATTTACTGTATGAAGTTTAAATGTACCTCATTTCATTTTTTTTTAATCCAAGTTGCTAATCTAAAGACAAAAGTTTTTTTTTTTTTATTTGATGTGATTGGGTGTTATGCTTGAATGTATATGTACCTGGTGCCCTCTAAGGTTGGAAGAGATCATTGAATCCCCTAGGTTTTGGGTAACAGATGGTGAGCCTCAATGTGGGTGCACAACCCAGATCCTCTGGCAGAGTAACAAGTGGTTTTCTTTTTTGTTGTTTTGCTTGTTCTCCTCTCCTCTCCTCTCCTCTCCTCCCCTNTCTCCCCTCCTCTTCCTTTCCTTTCTTTTTCTATTTTTCGAGACAGGGTTTCTCTGTGTAGCTTTGGAGCGTGTCCTGGCACTTACTCTGTAGACCAGGCTGGCCTTGAACTCAGAGAGATCTACCTGTCTCTTCCTCTTGAGTGCTGGCATTAAAGGCGTGCACCACCACCTTCTGGCTTTTTTTGTGGGGAGGGTTTCAAGACAAGGTCTCTGTATATCCCTGGCTGTCCTTGAACTCACTCTGTAGACCAGGCTGGCCTTGACTCACAGATCCTCATGCCTCTGCCTCCAGAAGGCTGGGATTAAAGGCAGGCATGCTTCACCACCACCTGGCTGCAACAAGTGCTTTTAACCACTAAGCCATCTCTCTAGGCTTCTTTTTTGGGTACATATTTTTAACTATTGTCAAGGTTGTCATAGCTTGATAGTTTGTTTATGTTTCCAGAAATTATGCATATTTATGTATTATGCATCCACCTGTACAATTATTTACCTGTATGGTAATTTAGGTGGATTTTATTTGCTTGATTCAACATAAAAGGACAAGTATTAAGTGAGAGAACAGTTTTTAGACTTCTAAATATGGTTTTTTAAAAAATATTAATTGTGAAATTTGGCTTCTGAGGATAGGAAACGCCAAAAATTACTGAGGAAAATTATCAGATTAAAGAGTATCAATTTCAGGCAGGCAAAGTGGTGCACATATTTAATCCCAGCAGGAGCAGGAGGATCTCTGAGTTTGAGTCCAGTGTGGTCTATATAGTGAGTTTTAGGACTGCCAGAGAGCTACATAGTGAGACCCTGTCTTGAAAAAAACAGAAAAATAACAAAAAAAGATTATCTGTCTTATATGTAGGTCTCAAAATGAAAATTTCAAAAATGCTTTGAGATTTTGGAGCAAGCTGGTCTGGCGTTTCACATCTTTAATACTAGCTACTCAGGAGGCATACACAGGTGATCTCTGAGATCCAGGCTAGCTAGGAATACATAGAGATACCCCAATTAAACAAAATAAGTGAATAAAATAAAAAATAAATAAGTAATAAAACCATATTTTGGAGTACATATAACTAATGAAAGGTTTCTTTTTCTTTGATTAATTTATTAATATTTCAGTACCAGTTTTTCAGGATTCTAATGTCATATGGCAAAGCACCAAGGGGAAAGCCAAACATGATTTTGATTTCAGAATGAATGGAAATATTAACAAGTGATATCAGGGGGTTTCCAGTGAAGGAACATAATTGGCACTGGGTTTATGAATTTAATTATTATCATTATGACAACAGGAGAAAAGAATAATCCCAATAGATAGTAAAATGACATTTGATGGGGTTCAATAAATGTCCCTTAAAAGAAGTCTTAAGTTTA
Organism: Bramus lutescens; assembly: GCA_001685075.1. Lineage (NCBI taxonomy): Eukaryota > Metazoa > Chordata > Mammalia > Rodentia > Cricetidae > Bramus > Bramus lutescens. The sequence continues at coordinate 29,608 of LOEQ01004114.1, read as the reverse complement.
GAAGTGTTTTGAGAAAAAATTATGAGATTGATTCTTAAAATTTCTTTCCTCGATTCATTTTCTAGCATTGCTATTGGAAATACTTAATAGTAGATGAAGGACACAGGATTAAGAATATGAAGTGCCGGCTAATCAGGGAGTTAAAACGGTTCAATGCTGATAACAAACTTCTTTTGACTGGTACTCCCTTGCAAAACAATTTATCAGAACTTTGGTCACTGCTAAACTTTTTGTTACCAGATGTATTTGATGACTTGAAAAGGTAGGTAACTTGTTTTCTGTTTTTTGTTTGTTTGGTTTTTGACCTTAAAAATCTGTGTTCTTAGCCGAAACTGATTCCTTTCTTTTTGGTAGCTGAATTTAAATGATATTTTAGCCAATTTGTACTCCACATTATGTTTTCTCNTATATATAAAGATTTAAAACATTCAGGTTGATTAAAGGGAAACAAAATAATTCCTTAAGGGACTGCAAAGATGGCTCAGCAAGTGAAGGCCACTAAGTCTGAAGGCCTGAATTCAGTTCTGAAAGCCTGCACCAGGCAGTCAGTGACTTCTGCATGTTTGCTTTCCTGTCTCCCTCCCTGTGTTGTGGCACATGTGTACAACCCTTCCACAAATAAATAATTTTACAATACCTTAAAATGTTTTTCTAAGAAAAATAATAGTTAACATGAGCTTTTTAATACTCATGAGAATATAATACTTTAGCTTTCTAAAATACTTTCATTTCATATGAATATTTTACAGGATAGCTCAGTCAGATGAAGAGTTCAGCTATGTTCTTTATTTTATATAAGGAAGCCTGGATAGAAGTTGTTAAAAAATATGACTAGTTGGCCTCAGAAAACTTTGAAATTCCCAGTTTCAACCTAATATTTTTGTTTGTATATTTGAATTTCAAATTATATTTTTCAAAAGTTTCCAGAGAATATTATCTTCAGAATAGAAAAAGATTCTATTAGTAAGAAAAAATAATTTGAAATAAAGCAAAAAGATTGAGAACAAAATGTTGTAGGAAGCTGTTTGTTGGAAGCTGCTTGTTCCTGGCTGTCCAGACTCAAAATAATCACACAGAAACTGCCTAGCTCTACTCTTCACTATCACAGGCCAAGGCCTTTCTTTATTCATTAACCAATAAAAGCAACACACAACATACAATGGACTTCCCACACCAGACAAAATAATTGAATTATATTTATGTTGGCATTAGTGAGGGAAGAAAGCTAATTGAATATGAGAAATCTGGTGTTTATCTTGAGGATGCATTTTAAGTTTGATTGTTCAACTCTGACATAATGCCAAGCTCTTATTGTAACTATGCAAACATTTTTTAAAGGATAAATTTAAGAGATCTATGAATTAGAGTTTTAAGATGCTAATTGAAAATCTTAATTTTAAAACCATACATTGAGTGGTCTATATTTGAGAATACGTGATCTACATGAGTATCTGCATTCTTAAACTATTTCCCCCTTCTTAACATGTGGAAGAACTAATCAATTTCTTTTTCAGTTTAATGTTATATAATTGTACTGAACTTAAAAACTTTGAACTACATGTGGTAGTGCATTCCTGCTATCCCTTTGCTGAGGAAGAAGGATTGAGAGTTCCTATATTGAGGAAGGAGGGTTGTGAGTTCAAAGCCAGCCTAAGCTATGTAGCCAAAACCGAAGGGCTCAGGATATAAGTTGTTGGTATGGAAGGTCTTCTGTTCCAGTCTTACCATCACACCTACTCTTACGTGTGTTGCGGGAGCTCCTTCCGCTCCTTCAGCCAATAGCCGCTGAGATACCA
>LOEQ01004113.1:335631-374997 GCA_001685075.1 Bramus lutescens | reverse complement strand
GACGCATGAAGCTCTGGCCCAAGATGGACATAGGTTAGAATCTTCCCGGTAAGCGATCACTTCGTGGTAGTACACAGATTATTAGAAATGGGTTAATCAAGATGTGAGAGTTAGCCAAGAAGAGGCTAAAACTGATGGGCCTGGCAGTGCTTAAATGAATACAATTTGTGTTTTGTTATTTCGGGATATAAGCTAGCCTTACGGGAGCCGGGCGGGATGAAAAGCAGGCCCGCTGCTCCCCTATCACTACAGTTCCCCCTCTACTTTCATATCTCATTTTATGTAACTGAGGGTTCAATTAGGGTTATTTACAAGATTGTAGGAGTTGTGTTATTTACATGAATATGGGCTGTTTATTGGTGGTCACAACACTGACAAAAAGTCACCAATTAAATTTTTTCTACCTGTACTTGGATTTGTTCATGCTTTCAAAAAAAGTATATTTTATTTTATGTACACTAGTATTTTGCCTACATGTATACCTATCTGAGGGTGTCCCATCCTCTAAAACCAGAATTACAGACAGTTGTGAGCTGCCATGTGGGTGCTAGGAATTGAACCTGGGTCCTCTGGAAGAACAGCCAGAGCTATTAATTGCTGAGTCATCTCTCCTGCTCCCTTGTTCATGGTTCTAAAATTCTGGTTGTAATGGGCTGTTTATTCTGGCTTCCATCTAACACTGTCTTAAGCACTATGGTTTGTAAGTGCTCTCAGTAGCTAACAGGCTCTTTATCTAGACTTATTTAAAATTATTTTGTAGACTTTTGCTGAGAACATAACTATAATTCTATCATTCGAGTCCAAGATAGGATGATCATCCATTTGAGGACAGCCCTGGGCTACATGGTGAGATTCTGTCTCAAAACAAAACATGAGCTAGAACAACAAACCAAAATGACCGTAGCCTGTCTTGTTCTTTTAAAAAATCTTTGAGGACGGTTTCTTAGTGTAGCCTGAAAAGTCTGTTTGGTTTTCATTGGGATTTCTTTGAAGCCATAGATTAGCTACTGGGAGAAAGGGTTTACTTAGACCCTTTTTCCTCTGTTTATAGACAGGATTGCCCAACAGTTTCTTTCCGTTTGACTTGCACTTGCTTATTGAGTCATTTTCAGGTTGGGGGCAGTTGTGGTGAATTAAAGTCCTGTGTTCTTGGAAGGTTTTCTCTCACAGCTTTTGCTGAGTTTCAAAGCCTCCCCCAGCCTCTGATCTAGGGGAATCCTCAGTCTGTCTTCACAGCTTGTCGAATCTGCTCTCAGTTCCCCAGGAAGTCATTCTAGGGTCCCATTTCCCATTGCAAACAACACTGGATATTCTAAAATCAATAACAAATGCCTTTTTTTTTTTTAAGGTGGCCTGAAGTTCTACCAAACCTTCCTCACTAGTGAGGTCATTTCTATTTAACAAATCTCGAGCCAATGCCAGCCACTTGACTATACATTAAAGCCTCTTGAAATGGAGTTGCTTGAATTACAGGGCCTTTTGTTTATCAAGGGAAGTGAAGGGTTTGACATCAAACATCTCTGCTGCTTTACATTGACTTTTTGAGAGTGTGTTTGGCTCTTAGGCTTTGTAAACAGGACCCACTTCCTGGTGGATAGCACCCATCTCTGAACTGCTTGCTGCTCTAAGGGAAAGTGAGGATGAACTACCGAAGTTAAGTGGCACATTCGTTCCTCAGGATGGTAGAACTTTTACTGTGCTCCCTAGAAGTAGCTATGGGTCTGTCTCAGCAAACCTGAGCCTCTCCATGTTTCTGTGACAGCTCGGAATGTTCTTGCTAAGAAAAAAAAAATATATGGCACAGTCCCACCTTAGGACATTAACAGTCATTTCCTAGTAACCATGGAAGGGACTTTAAAGATGGTGCCCTTTAACTTTCAACCTTTAACCCAAGGTTTTGCTCTTCTTTCTAGTGATGTAGCCCTCATTGGCCACAGTGAGGGCTGCTGTGCACACCAGTGCTCCCTGACCCCCAAGACAGCGATGATCAGGCATCTCTGTAGCTGATGTTACTGCTCTTCTTCTTCATCCTGATGTCACATTTCTTTTCATCTGTGGGACACCTTGATAGATGACAGTTGTATTGGTTAGGATGAACTAGACCTAGCAAGGGGAAAAGAGGCATAGAGCTGAGAAGTAGCCGGAGATCATGGTCTTTCCATGGGTTGTAGAGTTACGTTTATCTGCTAGAAGCCAGGTACTCCCTCTCTCCCTCCCTCCTCCTTCCCTCCCATACTTCCCGTGAATGTCTCCAGGTGATTGCAGTGTGCAGCAAGGAGCCCAGGCATGGAACTGGAGACCCGGGTCGCAGTTCTGACTTGCCCATTTGTCTTCTTTGAGCCTCAACATTAAGTTGCAAAACACCAGGACAGAAGCTTCTGGGAACTAAATAGACGAGAATAAAGGAGTCAGAACAACACAGGAGGCAAGGGAGGTGACGGATCTTGCCCTTCATATGTGGCCAATAGACATTGCACATATTTCTAGCTTTGGGAGTGACGTTATAAAATGGAGATTTTGTTTTAAGGGCCACCCTGCTTATGAAATGTCTTCCAGACTGCTTTCAAGGTCATGTTTCTGGTTTACCCCCCCACCCCCACCCCGTGTTCTGCCACATGTTGAGGTGACATAGCTGTATGACCACCAAATCACCAGTTCAATGCCATCAGCTTCCTGGCTTCTCTTTCCTTCTCTGTTGCTGCTGTGTGCCTGACCAAAGGTGACAACTGTCCAGACAGTGTCACATCGTTTCAGCCCTGGGCCAGCTAGTTTTTGTGCCGATTTGACACAAGCTAGAGTCATCTGACACTAGATTGACACGTGGTCAAATCTGTGGTTCATCTTCTTTATGGATGATGATAAGGCTTTGACAGGTTTTATGTGTACATAGTCGACCACGTTGGAGCGCCAACTTGTTGTAGGAGATCGCTTGTTTGTTCCCGCTGCTCAGCCCCGAAATGACCACACAGAAACTGTATTAATTAAATCACTGCTTGGCCTATTAGCTCTTTTTATTGACTAGCTCTTACATCTCACTTTAACCCATTTCTATTAATGTGTGTATTGCCACGTGGCTGTGGCTAACCGGCCCACATCTGACATCTGTCTCTGGTGGGGCTTACATGGCTTTTCCTCGACTCCATCTCCTTTCTTCCAGCATTCAGTTTAGTTTTCCCTGCCTAGCTCTACTCTACCCTATCACAGGTCAAGGCAGATTCTTTATTCATTAATCAATAAAAGCAACATATATACAGAAGGACTTCCCACACCAATGATGGATGTAGGAGGGCTAAGATCACTGTAGGGGTAGGGGAGTGTCTGGGCTAATTGGTCCTGGCTGTTACAAAAAAAAAAAGCTAAGGAAGCCATGAAGAACAAGCCAGTAAAACATCCTCAACCCCCACATAGCCACTGCATCAGTTCCTGCCTCCACATTCCTACCCTGTTTGAGACCTGCCCTGACTTTGTGCAGCCGTGGAGTATGATAATGACCTGAGAGCCAAAAGCTAAACTAAATCCTTTTCCTCCCAAGCTGTTTATGGTCCTGGTGTTCCACCATAGCAACAGAAGACGCTTAACCTTGCAATTTCTAATGATCAGACAAGCCACCTGTCATTGACTGTATGTTAATTTCTGAATGGGTATTGTACATACCCCTCCCCTCATTGATGTAAAACACAATTCTCAGGAGAATTATCCTTGTCTTGAATCAGCAGAGGTTCAGTGGGGACATCCGGAGCAGGACCTGCGGTACCTGACTGGAGTTGCATGTCCTTGAGCAGGGCTGATGCTACTCTGGCTTCTAGAAAATGATTTTGTGGCCTCCACATTTGATAGGCTGTCTGATCTCTCCAAGTCACTGTTTTCTCTTTTGGAATGTGGCCATGTAGGGGCATGTTCTTCATCCCTGCCTTCCTTTTTTCGCTAATTTCTTCCTGCCATCATTACCTGAGTGTGATGGATCAGCTTCATTGTGGTCTTGATTGGATTAAGAAACATCTGGCATTGGTGAAGGTATGCCTTGTATGGGGGTGGGTGTTGTGGAATATTAGTTGAAGATGTGTGACATTGGTTTATGCCATGGAACATTTGTTTAATGATGCAAAGATGTGTTGCATTGTTTTATGTTACATTTGTTTAATTCTGTGAAGCTCTGTTACTTTGCCTGTCTAAACGCCTGATTAGTCTAATAAAGAGCTGAATGGCTAATAGTGAGGCAGGTGCAAGGATAGGCGGGGGTAGCAGGCAGAGATTGTAAATAGAAGGAGAACTCTGGGAGAACAAGGAGAGGAGGACATCAGGGGCCAGCCACCCAGCTACACAGCAAGCCATGGAGTAAGAAGTAAAGAAAGGTATACAGAAATAGAGAAAGATAAAAGCCCAGAGGCATAAGGTAGATGAAATGCTTTAAGAAAAGCTAGCTAGAAATAAGCCAACCTAAGGTGGTGCACTCATAAGAAAGAATAAGTCTCTGTGTGATTATTGGGGAGCTGGGTGGTGCCCCCCAAAGAACAAAAGAGCCATAAGAGTAAAAAACCAGGTGGGACCATCTATACTCCCCCTGCTTTGCTCCATGCTCCACCCAGATGTGAGCCTACAACCACCACAGTTGCCAGCTGTTCCTGTTGCCATGGCTTTTCTACATGGATGGGCTATAGCCTGTGAGCCAAAATAGGACTCCCTCACCCCTTAGGGTGCATTTGGTCCCAACAAGGAGGAGAGTGACGTATATTCCAGCTGGTCTGCTGTGTGCTGGAGGCATGCCTGTGGACAGTCCTTACCTCTGCTCCATGGAACTATAATTTAGTGGGCTACCTGTAACTTGGTGATGCAGGGAACTAACACAGACAGGTTTCTCTGTGTAGCCATGGCTGACCTAGAACTTGCTCTGTAGACCAGGCTGGCCTTGAACTCAGAGATCCACATGCCTCTACCTCCTAAGTGCTGGGAGTAAAAGCGTGCACCACCACTGTCCAGTAATTTTTTTGTATTCTAAAGAAATCATATTTGGTGTACAAGCTGCATGGTAAGTCAAGGTTATTTCTTATTACTCTTATACAAACATACATACTGTGCTTTAAAAAAGGACTCCAGACTCTCTTCTCTTTAAATGCTAACCCAATATTTTGAAATCTTATCTATTTGATGATGATGCTAATTTGACTTTGTCTTGGAGGTTGTACTGTTGGGTATTGATCCCAAGGCCTCATGCCACTTAAAATGCATGCTCTATCACTAAGCGACACCTCCAAACTCACTACATTTTTTAAAAGAAATCATCTTTTATTTCCCCCTCCAGATTTTCATGAGTGAAATATAGCTGTCATTTTACTAAACTGACAAATCTCAAAAGAAGTTTAGTAAAAGTTTATCAGTTTACCTTCTTTCCAAATCTTGCATCTTAAAAACATAATTTCCATAAATGTCTTGGGGCCCTGAAAGCCTTTATCACTGACTTCATGTCCACGGGAGCAAGACGTTTATTGTGAAGTTCGGTTACCCTCTCCCCGGCCTGTTTCAGGCCTTATTTCCCTGTCCACTGACGCAGATCCAGCAGCCGCCAGTCTCATCTTCATTTCCTCTGGCTCTCAGGACAGGTATTGCTATAAGTAGGGCAAGTGGAGCAGATCTGGGCAGCAGGGATGGATCTTGGGCTACTGTGACAAAGGACCAGATGTCCATCGGGGACTGGCATTTAAAGGTGGCTCACACCAGGAAAAGCTCCTCTCTCATCCTGCTCTCTATTTGTCTCTTGTTCAGTTCTTAGTTGGGAAAGAATTAGTTTGGTCTTTGCTCTCTAGGCAGGGTTATAGGAGACGGTGTGGAACTTGAGACTCTCTGGGAAACAGACTTACTACCTCATTGGGAAAGGTGGTGCCTTCATTGTTTATGATTTTTCAGTCTTCCATAACCTCAGGCACTAGGCTATCCCAAATAGCTTACTTCTTTGAAACTGGAAAGGTAGCAGTCTAACCCTATAAGCTGGTTATTTGTGGAGGAAATGAAACAAAGCACTTAAAATTAAATTTAAAAAAACCTATATAACTGCAACCTCAAACTAGAGATTTCTTTTGGTAAATTTTAAGCATTTAGATTACATCATATATTGAAAGAAAAGACTGGTGCCTTTGAATAGTAGCATTGTAATAATTCTTTTAAGAAAGTTTATTTATGTGAATGTGTGTATCTGTGAATATGTGTATCTATGTATGGGTGTGTGCACATAAATGCAGTATCCAAAGAGGCCAGAAGAGGGCGTCAGATACCCTGGCACTGAAGTTAGAGGTGGTTGTGAGCTACTCAGTATGGTTCTGAGGAGTGAACTCAGGTCTTCTGGAAGAACAAGTGCTTTTAACTTTTGATCCATCACTCCTGCCCCTACTTTACTAATATACAATCTAGAAAGAAGTGCTGTGTTTTTTAAATCATGTCCTAACTACAAATAGCTGTAATTTCATTTCTTCTCTTGGCTCATTCTCCGGACAGCCTTACTGTGTATGATGTGTGAAATAGGGCCAGTCAGTGCTTGCAGGAAACAAGATGGTTTGAATGTTGCTGTAGCTTAGAACTCACTTGTTTTGTGAGATTGCTGATCTGTTTTCTTTAAATCCCAGCTTTATTTACCATTATATTCAAGGGCAGCTGGTCTCAGTCATTGTGCTAGGACGCTGTCCTTGATGGTGGACAAATGCACAATGTACAGCCCTTAATCTGTGGTACTTCTGGGTGTAACATAATCACCCTGCCTGTGCCCTTCCATGATTAGAGGTTTCTGCTTCTTTTCAGTCTGCACCCCCCTCCCTGTTCTTTATCCATCTCACGGTTGTTCATGATTCTTCATTCCTGTTAAATATATTTTAGTCTGGAATTTGGGACTTAATTTTACCGGCATTTGATGGTGTATGAGCATTTGTTTTATTATGAATTCTTCAACACTTATGATAAACTTACTGAATGTGTTATGAAAACATGTTTTCAAAATATATATAATACAGTTTGAATCTATTAGTATAGTATAGACGTGCTGTGACTTAACATGTCAAATAATAAGCTTACGCATAAACATAAAACTAATCTGTATTTCCAAACCTAATAAGCACAAAGCCACACTCTTTTAAGCTGATTATTGTTAGTTTCTTGATTTCATTGTGTTGAACAAAAGTGAAGCATTTTCAGATCACCTGAAAGAAGCATCTATTGTTAATTGAACAGAACACACATATTTTTTTTCCCTTAAACATTTTCAGGGCCAGCATTGGGTCTGCTTAGGCATCTCCACCTGCTTTACCAACATTTTATGATATCCTGTCTCAAAATTCAACAGCTTTTCCTTTCAAGGCAGCTATTATTTTCCTTGTTTCCAGTGAGTGGATGAGGTAGAAAGAGTGGGATATTCATTTTTTTATTAGGTTTATAAACGGGGCCAGTTGGCTTTTAGGGTACTGTCTCACAAATGAACTCTAATTTTCCTTTCCAAATTCTCTCTCACTACCAATATCTGTTTTGGCTAAGTTCCCGGAGAGCTATGGGTCCCATGTGTGTGAAGAAATGTGATCCTCATGATTTCAGACCATCTTTGGGATTTGGGTCCATTTGAGATCTGAAGGACGCTATAGACCCAAGGGGGGAAATGGCCATATTTATAAACAAAATGTAGCATATAATTATGGCCATTTCAGGAATTCTACTTTGGAAATCCCATCTTTTAGGCAGACACTGTTACCTTCTGGTTTCAGCAGCTAAATACTCTAATTTAGGTATGTGCTGTCTTTTGTGCGGCACTTCCTTTTTATATAGGACCACTTTGTATTCATAGAAAAATATTTATTGACAAACGCTTTTGTACATGTTGCAGAATTTAGGTCTTGAGAGGAAGCCAGGAGTTCTGAACAAAACACAGATTCCTATTGTCTGTGGTGCACATTTCAGGGAGGGCAAACTGTTTGGGTTGCTGAGAACAAAGATGTTCCTGAGCGCACTACGCTAAACTAGGCTTAAGAAGCCCAGGTTGAAAGATGGAAGAAAGTGGGTTGCACTAGTCTGGTTGCAGACATTGAGAACCTGAAGCCCTTCAATCCTTGCGTCTTTGCATAGTGCTAGCTAGGTCCTGTTGGAAGAGATGGGCAAGAGTTTCCAAGCTTAGGTGCAATGCTTCTATTGGATTGAAAAAAATGGCTGTGGCATGTCAGTGCTGGCCTCCTGTGTCTTTTTCTTTCTTTTCTTTCCCTTCCTTCCTTCCTTCCTTCTTCCTTTCCTCCTTTCCTCCTTTCCTTCCTTCCTTCCTTCCTTCCTCCTTTCCTCCCTCCCTCCCTCCCTCCCTCCCTCCCTTCTTTCTTTCTTTCTTTCTTTCTTCTTTCCTCTCTGTAGCTTTGGAGCCTGTCCTGGAACTAGCTCTTGTAGACCAGGCTGGCATTGAAACTGTGTCCTTTTCATTTACTGTTTTTTCAACACTTGAGAATGTGAAGTTTGCCCAAATGACTTATGCCTATTACTTGTGCGATGGTAAAACCCAAACATGAAACAGTTGCAGATGGACAAGATGACAGTGGTGGATAAATTGTCATGTGCAATGGGAAAGTGACACTGGTCACTGTGCTGTGTGTTCCCTTGGGTTCCCATGCCTTTCTGGTAATTGTTAGCCCACAAATATTTGAGATATTACTGTCCTCTGTTGACTGGTCTGTAAACCCACAATGGGCAATGTGCAGTTAGGAGATGTTTATGTAGACAATTCAGAACATATTTTGGTTAACCTCTCTCTTTCTCTCTCTCTCTCTCTCTCTCTCTCTCTCTCTCTCTTTCTCTGTGTGTGTGTGTGAGAGAGTGTGTGTGTGTGAGAGAGTGTGTTATGCCTATGCCTGTGTATATGGAGGCCAGAGGTCACGTGGCTTTCCTCTGTTGTGCTCCACTTTGTTTTTTGAGATGTGGTCTCTCTGCCCAGATCCTGCCTCAATGGCAAGTTCCCAGATTTGGCCATTTGCACTTCCAGGTGCTGAGCTATAGATACAGACCACTGTAACCAGTTCTTTATGTGGGAGTAGATTCCAACTCAGTTCCTCATGCTTGTGTGATCAATACTTCGCACTGTACCATCGTTCCAGACCTTTTGTAATCATTTCTTTATTAGGGGTTTGGGGATTTACATCAGTCAGAGATGCTTGCCCAGCAAAATGCAAGGCCCTAAATTCAGCCCCTGCACTGGGTTGGGAATTTGAGTCAGTCAGAGATGCTTGTCCAACAAATGCAAGGTCCCGAGTTCAACCCCCAGCACTGGAAAATAGGCTATAATTGATCTGGTATGTCAGTCACAACTGATGACTCTCCTTAGGGAGATAGACTAGAAAGGGTGCCCAAGAGAAACGTTGGTAAGTGATTGACATTTTTGGTCTCTTGAGTTGGCATCATTTTCATGGGGAAAAAGACCATCAAATTCTTGATTCTATAACAATAACACCAAAGTAAAGACAAAATACACAATCATAGGAAAAGCACAGACCTAAAGTAAACCTTTGCAAGGACAAAACTGCTGATGATCGGCCTCTCAGTGTTAGCCTGGAATGTACAGCCACTGAATATTGGCCCCTCTGTGAGGCTTGTCCCAGACTCATGGCCTGTTGCTCACCGGGGAGTGATCCGAACCGGACAGAACTTGAGCTGTGCAGGCTCTGTGCCCAGTGCCCAGCCTGAACCACATGTCCTCTGCCGGCCACTGAGTCCTTTGTGTTTTGCCCATTCCAGATTAGGTAGCGATCCCCTCAACAAATGTTCCCCTTTCTGATTGAGAAAAGGGAGAGGAAGGTAATTGGAATGTAGGACCCAAGGACGGAGGTCAACAGAACAGTGTCTTAGTTACCTGCTCCCCCGCTGTGACACAATGGCTCACAGTTGAAAAAAATATGGTTTACCGTGGTGGGGAAATCATGGTGGCGGGGACATTCACCATCAGGAAGCAGAGAGGTGAATGCCAGTGCCTTGCTTGCTTTCCCCTCTTTGTCAGATCCAGGATCCCCTCCCTGCCCATGGAATGGTGCTGTCCATGGTCAAGAAGTTAATATGTATCTTCCTACCTTAATCCATCTGTCTAGATAACCCCCCCCCACAGGAATACCCAGAGGCTTATCTCCCAGGTGACTCTGGGACAGTGGTTTTCAACCTTCTTAATGCTGTGACCCTTCAATACAGTTCCTCATTGTGGTGACCCCCCAGCCATAAAATAATTTTCATTGCTACTGTAGTTTGCTACTGTTATGAATTGTAATGTAAATATCTGGTTTGAGGGTTATCTGATATGTGACCCTGTCAAAGGAATGTTGATGCTGGGAGGCAGCCATAGTTTCTCACCATATGAAGTTCTTGATAGAAACACGAGAGTCCTCACGATGTGCTAGATGGACTACTCATCCCACCCTAGTGAGCAATCTAGCAGAGACTAAGTAGGCCACTACCATGTGTCTGATGACTTAGCTTCACACATCACATTCCTGCCTCTCTGCAGCATCCTAGACAGGTTGGATGCTGAGGTTCATTAGTAAGTGAAAGACACCCAGACATACCCTGGCCTCATCTCAGCCTAGATTGATAGCTTGAATAAGAATGGCCCCCATAGGCTTCTCTAGGTGTGGCCTTGTTGGAGGAAGTCTGTCATCACTGGGGGTAGGCTTTGAGGTTTAAAAGTCCATGCCAGGCAAAGCTCAATCCCTCTCTGATGTGGGAGTCCCTCTGTATGCTGTGAATACCATTGGTTAATAAAGGACTGCTTTGGACCTATAGCAGGGCAGAACTTAGCTAGGCGGGGAAAACTAAACTGAAAGCTGGGAGAAAGGAGGCAGAGGAGGAGAGAAGCCGTGGAGCTGTCTCTGCTAAAACCTTGCTGGTAGGCCATGGCCTCGTGGTGATGCACAGATTAATGGAGATGGTTTAAATTAATATGTGTTTGCCAATAAGAAGCTAGAGCTAATGGGCCAAGCAGTGATTCAATTAATACAGTTTCTGTGTGGTTATTTCCGGTCTGAGCTGTCGAGTGGCCAGAATGGCCTTCCTACAACACCTTTCCCACTTCCTGCCTGTGGATCAGGATGTAGAACTCCAGTTACTTCTCCAGCACCATGTTTGCTTGTGTTGCTGCCATGCTCTCCACCAGAATGATAATGAATTAAACCACTGAACCTTGCAAGCAAGTCATTAGTGATCTGGATCAGAGCATCCCAGTTGAGAGGTGAAAAGAGGCGGAGGTTTGGAAAGGGGAGAGTGTCACTGTGGAGGTAGGGTAAAGTCTTGTGAAAATGAACATGCAACGTGACTAGAAAGCCCAAAGATCCACTAAGTGACCTGAAGGGCTGAAAGGGTCTCAGAACGGGGGATTAAGTGGCTACCTGCTGGAAGAAAAGAACAATCTGTCACCTAGGTGAACACAGTCCTTCTGTGCCAACAATGGCTGTGAGGACATTTTCCAGGAGAATGCCCTGCCCCACCCTGTCTTCACAAACAGTCGGCTCAGGAAGTGCCCGAAAGGAGAGAAACCTGCTCGGCCTGTGTGTGGAGATAACACAGCTTTGACCAGCTAGCCTCTGACAAAACGGGAGAATCCAGGAGAAAGCCAATGCAATTTCAGTTTGTGTTTGAAGAGGTTTGCAACAATCTTGGAAAAGGCTTTCTTGATGTTAAAGCTGAGTGTGGCTGATGTGCACCCACTTGAGATTTGTGAGACAGCTTCTTTGATGGCCTCAAACTCCCTATATAGCTAGGGATGATCTTGGACTGATCCTGCTCCTAAGTGGGGATAGTGAGAGTCAGCACCACACCTGGTTTATACTGTGCTGGGGATTGAGCCCAGGTGTGATCTATCATCAGCTCGACACACCCTAGATTTACCTGGATAGAGAGGCTCAGGGAGGTCTCCTCCATGTCAGGTTGGCCTGTGAGGCGTTGTCTTGAGCGCCTTCACTGATACAGCAGTTCTCAACCTGTGGGCCTCAACCCCTTTGGGGGTCAAATGACACTTTCACATGGGTTGCCTAAGACTATTGGAAAATATATATTTATGTTATGATTTATAACAGTAGTAAAATTACAGTTATGAAGTAGCAATGAAATAATTTTATGGTTGGGGGAGTCACCATAGCATGAGGAACCACATCAAAGGGCTGCAGCGTTAGGAAGGTTGAGAACCACTCATGGAAGAAGACCCACTCCCAGTGTGGGCAACACCTTCTGGTAACATCCCAGATAAAAGGACATGGAAGAAGGAAAGCATTTTGCTTCATGCTCATTTAGCCTTCACATTTGCTGGCTGGATCATCCATCCTGTTGGTGTCGCTGCTGATTCCCTCAGTGATATGAATGGCTTCCACTCAAGATTGGAGAACAGTGACTCTCCAGGAGTCCTCTAGGCTTTTGGTGCCAGATTGGGACTGTTGAAGGCACCCTGTTTCACAGATTGAGCCACTACTGGGTTCTTAGTCTCTCCAGGGTGAGACAGTAATTTCTGTACTACTCTGACTATATCATATAAGCCATTCTAATACATCCTCTTTTAAAAAATAATTTAACTTTATTTTATGAGCATGAAGGCATCAACTCCCCTGAAACTGGAAATGCAGACAGCTGTGAGCTGCCACGTGGGTGCTGGGAATTGAACCCAGGTCCTCTGGAATAACAGCCAGTGCTCTTAACTGCTAAACCATCTCACCAGCCCCTCTAATATATCCTCTTTTAAGCTTATATCTATCTGTCGTTTCTATTCCTCATTGAGAAGCTGATGAATACATCAGACCTTTATATGTGCTTAGAAAGCACTCTACCAGCTGAGACCCATCCTCTGCCTGAGACTTATTTAAAGATTTTTAGATTTCCTGTGAAAGAGAAAGTGCCCAGTGTTCTTTCGACATCTCTTCTGTTAAGCAGGAATGAGTAATATCCCTGTAATTAAGAAATGCCTGGCACCTGGGGTTGAGAAGCACCCACCCCCGGTGTCAAGGATATACAAATGGACCACCCATCCTCCCGTTGCAGAGCTGGTGCCTATTTATATCTGAGTTGGTGGCCTCTGTGGTATGCTGTGTCCTTTGAGTGCTATAATCAGTGTGGTACGACCGTGGTCCTCATCCTATGAATAGTCCCGTCCCAAGTGGTTCTTACATCTCATGGGCACCTTCTCTACTTAGAATCTTAATTTTCTGATGAGTAATCGGGAGAGAGGGCAGAGCAGACTTAAGTCAGCCCCATAATCGGATGAGTTATTTCTAGTTTCTCTAGATGGTCCATCCTGCTGTGAAAGAAGACAAGCAAAACTTATTCTCAAGGCTCCTCCTTCCTCTCCTTTTCAGGAGGTGAAGTGGCTCATTTAGAATAGGTCAGAGGAGAAGGACGATGCCAGTTCCTTCATTTAGTTGACTTTAAACTGCAATCTCTAGACAGCAGCAGTAGCGTCGCCAGAACACTTGGAATATTCTAGAAAGGCAACTGGTATTTCATTTTGAACTAGATGTGCCTCATCTAAAGTGTGGGTCCCAGGAGAAAGAGACAGACAGACAGAGAGTCGATCAGTCAAACAGAGAGACATGCAGACACAGAGAAAGATAGGCACACACAGAGACAGAGAGATAGAGACAGAGAGTGATAGAGACACAAAGAGACAGACAAAAAACCAGAAATATAGACATTCAGACACAAAGACACACACACAGAGGCAGAGATACAGAGACAGGCAGAGAGTGATAGAGACAGACACAGAGACACACAGAGACACACAGAGATAGCAAAAGACACTAAGAGACAGAGACAGAGGCAAAGACAGACACATAGAGACACAGAGAGTCAGAGACAGAGAGATAGAGACAGACAGACACACACACAGATAGCTTCTGAGTGTGGGTACACAGGCATGGATGGTGCATGTGCAGAGGTCAGCCTTCTACCTTCTGAGACTGAGTCTCTCTTGGGTCTGGAACTTTGCCTCTTCAGCCAGATGAGCGCCTAGGGATCTGTCTCCCCCTCCCATCTCACAATTGCAGGTGTGTGCTACCATGCTCAGCTTTTTAATGTAGGTTTTAGGGATCCGAACCTGGGTCTTCATGCTTACGGGGAAAGCTCTGTACTGAGTTGCTTCCCAGCACTGAAGTTTGCCCTTTGGCGATTCCGTTACAGGCTAAGGATTGACAAGTGTTGTTCTAGCCAGAATCGTTCATTAGTACAGGGGAGACTGACCCTGACTCCTGAGGGTAGGACTGGGCAGAGACCTGACCATTCGTGCTGCATGTGAGAACTCACCTATAGGTGTTGAGCCCACTGCCCAGGTCCCTGGAAATGCCTCTTGTCTACCCATGTACACACCAAAGAGAAGGGAAGTGGGAGCCAATGGTGATGGGAGTGGAAACAGAGAAGGTGCAGACAACTTGAAGACGGGCTATAAATTACACAGACAGATGACAAGGATGGAATGTATTTGAATATCCATCACAGGCATTTCCAGAGGTTCATCCACATTGTAGTACTTTAGGGGTCGTCAGTGTTGATTTTTATGAAGTTTAAAAGTCATTGTGCTGGGTTTTTTGTTATTTTATTTTGTTTTTAAGGTGTGTGTACGTGTGTGTGTGTGTGTGTGTGTGTGTGTGTGTACAAGCAGAGTCCAAAAAAGGGTATTGTCTGATCCCCTGGAGCTAGAGTTACAGGCAGTTGTTCATCAGTCACCAGTGGAATCTTGGGCAGCTTCTTGGTTTTGGTTATTATGAATTCTATGATCATGGGTTTGTAGATTTATCACTGAGATCCTGGTTTCAGTTGTTTGGGGCTCATATCCAGAAGTGGTTGCTGACTCACATGGTAAATGTATGTTTAATTTTCTGATGAACCTCTGTACTTCTCCCCTCCTCTCCCCTCCCCATCCCTTCTCTTCCTTCTACTTTATTTTTATTCATTCATTAATTCGTTCACTTATTTATTGATTGAGTCAGTATCTCACTATGTTGCCCTGACTGACATGGAACTCACTATACAAACCGAGCCAGCTTTAAACCCAAACTCTCAGCCGTCCCCCTGCTTTCTGCCCCATGAGTGCCGGGACTGAAGGCATGTGAAGCGGCATCTTCCCTGGCTCCATGCTGGTCTTTGTAGCAGCTGCACTATTCCACACTCTCACCAACCATGCATGTGGATTCTAATTTCTCTCTATCTGCACAATACCCATTCCTTTCTGAATTTTGTTTTGTATCTTTGTTTTTTTATAATAGCTACTGTTATATGCATAACAAGGAATGGATAAAAATGTCATACTTTGGTATTGGAAAAAGCCCTGAGTCCAAGGTCTCACGCTATTTAAATGGAAGTCTCCCGTCATGTGCTACTAGGCTGGTCAGGGAATTACACTGGAATTAGAGTATAGACTGGATGCTTTCTTGAAAATATCCTGATGCTCTTAATAAAATAAAATTAAAAAGTCCCACCCAGTCCCAATGTCAACTGAATTACAATAAGTCAGATTCTGAATAAGTAAGCCTTGCTGAAACATAAATGTAGCATGGTTGTCCCTTGCTTCTAGGAATTTGGCTTGGGAGTTTGTCACTTTGTTCTGGTGCCAGTATACAACACACTCAGTAGAAAAATATCCTTGAGATTAAGGATTTTGATCTTTTCCCAGGTTAGTGTTATATGTCTTGATACTCTTGAGAAACTGGACAGAGGCAATGAGTCTCGGGACCCAGATGGCCTCCGATCACCAGGACAAATGTGAGAAACCCTGCAGCATCCTGCTGCTAGGGAGCATGCCCGGTAGGTGAAGGATGCTGTGTGCACTTCCATCTTTCCATGGATTCATCACGCTGCCGCCCCGTAAGTCAGGAGCACCTGTACTGCCCTTCCTTTGGGACTTCGCAGCGGCTTCAAGAATGGGACCTGTGCCCCAGAGACCCCAGAGGATTTATCTTCCTGTCTTTCGTGAGCTCCATGCTGGATACTGTGTCTGATGCTGAGTATGGAGAAACACCAGCCATCTGTGAATTTGTGTAGTACTCTCAGGCACGGTAGGGAATGTGTTTAGCAGGCTCAGAAATGGCTTAATTTTTTAAAAAAAAGTATTTATTTACTTACTTTGTGTGTGGATGTGTGTTCACATGTGTGTGGATGTATATATCAGTATATGTGTGTGCACATGTGTGTAGAGACCCCAAGTTGATGCCTGGCATCTTCTTCAGTCTCTGTTTTATTCTCTCTCTAAATCCGGAGCAAGCCAATTCCAGCTACTCTAACTAGTCAGCTTGCCCAGAGAGCCCCTGTCTCTGCCTCCTGAGTGGCTGCCATTTTTACTTGGCTTTAATTTATGTGGGCTCTGGGGATCTGAGCTTCAATTCTCATGTTTGTCTGGCAAGCGTTTTATCTACCATGCCATCTCAACCCAGAAAATGATTTTTGAGTAGGAATTTGCTTGGCTGTTTTTTTATCATGCTCTGCTATCTTCACTTGCTTCAGAAAAGAATGAAAGATATTAGCTGTTTTTGTTTCATATACTAAATATTAACTTGAGCTTACACTCTGGCAGTCCTTGGGGAAGCTGAGTTACCCTCATCTTATTGACAGAAAATGGGATCTCTGCTGCTAAGTTCTTTGAACACATAGTCTGGAACACTGGCTCGGTTTGTATAGAGGGTAGGACTGGGCAGACAAAAAAACAGAAAGATAGAGACATTCAGACACGGAGAAAGACACACACACAAAGAGCCACCATGGACCAGAGTCATACTCTTCTCCAGCATTTTCCTGATCCTGCCTTCCAGTATGGTCCCATAAAGATTCATCACTGATTGCATGGTTGTCTCTGGCTTGTTCTTCTCATTTACATTTTGCTATTCTTGCAGATCAACCCAGGCTCTTGCATGTGTTAGGCAAACCAGACCTTCCAAGTACACCCAGGCTCTTTTTTTCTGTTTGAGACAGTCTCATTAAGTTGCCCAGGCTCTCCTTGAATTCACCCTATAGCCCTAGCAAGCTTTGAACATGTGATGTTCCAAACTTATCCTCTCCAGTATTGGGCTGTGAGGCCTGTGTCCTCAGGCTCAACTAGACTTAATCTTTTAAAGTGGATTTCACGGTGAATATAAAGGCAACTATAATTTCTCATATTTGACTTCATTTCCATTTCTCCTGATCAACTCTGGAAGTCTGTGGGTTGGCAAATATTTTGACTTTATAATTGTTTCTTTCTAATCATGTCAAGCATGGTTACATCTGAAGGAAGTCGTTGGTAGACTCTGAAGCTATCTGCGTTTCAATGCACCTCTTGAAGCATGATCCTTTTTTAGATGCTAGTTCTGTTGTGACCTGTGAACATTCCATTAACACTTTGGCCTGGAGCAGTTTCTTTCCAGCCAATTTATTCTGGTTTCTCTCTGTGCTCTTGAGACTTTAAATGGCTAACTTTGCAGGAAAAGTACGTGCTGGGACCATCTGGTGTATATCAAGGTGACCATGTCTCAACTCATTTAATGGAATGTTCCTTTCTGTGATTGCACATTCCTTCCCCCCACTGGTATCTTTGCACACACTGTTACTCTCCTCTGGTGTAAGCTCTGTACCTTTGCATTGCTGATATCTTTGCACACACTGTTACTCTCCTCTGGTGTAAGCTCTGTACCTTTGCATTACTGGTATCTTTGCACACACTGTTACACTCCTCTGGTGTAAGCTCTGTACCTTTGCATTACTGGTATCTTTTCACACACGGTTACTCTCCTCTGGTATAAGCTCTGTACCTTTGCATTGCTGGTATCTTTGCACACACTGTTACTCTCCTCTGCTGTAAGTTCTGTACCTTTGCATTACTGGTATCTTTGCACACACTGTTACTCTCCTCTGGTGTAAGCTCTGTACCTTTGCATTAAGTCAAGGTCACCACTTCTCAACCTCTGGCTCCTCCTTGTACAATTTGTGATAACCGTCACCCCACACACACACACACACACCATTGTAAAATCTCATTGTAAGCAGGTAGCACTTAGTCACTGCTGCAAGAGGACACTAATAATACAATCAGTGTGGCTCTGGGAATTCTCACTTATTTGTCAGGGCCATCTGGGTTGCAGAGTCTTGGGAAGGCTGGTGGGACTTTAGGCTGGTTGGTGATGGGATTTGTGCTGCCTCTCTCTTATCTGACCTGGCTGCCAGAAGCTGCTTGGGTGGGTAAGCCTCAGACCACCTTTGGTCCCCAGCACTGTTTGCTTTGTCTTGTAAGCCAGGCAGAGTGTGATGGCAGGAAGCTGCTCCCTGAGGAGGCAACCCATCTGTGAGACCCTTGTTCTTTTCAGTTCATTTTTCTTTACCAACACAGAGAATTCCTCTCTACCCTAACTAACTCTTCCTTAGGGCTACAAGGATGGGAGGATACAGTCTACAAAAGCTCATATAATTTCAGGAGCCTGAGTCAAAGTTCCCTGAGTATTCACCTGATAGTTGCCAGGCCAACCGCTGGAAATGCAGGGTTCAGATCATTCTCTAAAATGACATTACTATGTCTTCAAAGTGGTTTTTTCATTGAGATTTCACTTGAGGTCTCGAACATGTTTGCTTTGTGAAGAAGGGAACTGGGATGGCCCCTGACTGGACAGTTAAGACCCTGGAGGTATGGATCACTGTTCCTGCCTTTTCTTTCCCTTCATGGCATGGGAAGAGAGCATTCTGGGTCAGTGTTGGCCCACCATAATTAATCCTGTGTTACTTTTCAATGAAAGCAGGGCTTGCGTAAGGGAAAGGGCCAGGGCCACCTGGGTAGAGCCAGTCTCTCTCCTCATGGCTGTTCTGTGAGAACTAGAGCAGCTTCCCCCAGGCTGTCTGCACTGCCTTCTTCAGTTGGAATTTCAATCTTCCCACTGACCAAAAATGTATGGCTACAGGTACAGGGAGTGGGTGCCGCTCGCCTAACGAACGAGTGACTTTTTCTTTGATGGGGCGATTCTTAGAGAGGGAGGGTAGGCAGAGAGCCTGGGGATCACCACAGATTCTTGAGTTTCCCAAGTCCAGTGTTCTTCAGGACTTTAGAAGGACTTACGCAAAGCTTGTTTGTATGGTCACGGGGTCTGTCACAGGTGTTCTGTAAATACCAAGTGACCTAATGAATGAAACATAGAGTTCTGAGTGGTTTCATAGTTGATCCCTAATGGCTGTGTTAGTCATTGAGCCCTAAATGTGTTCCCCCACCTGATATATCTAGATCCAGTTCTAGCGACTCAGGCTGATGTGGTAAACAAAACAGGCTTCTGTTCTGTGGGACCTTCTCATTGTGCTGTGGTCCATAAAACATAGGCGAATGGATTCTAGGCACAGGGCTTGTCCTCACTGTGGTTTGCCTGTAGGAGCTGTCTTGTGTTAATAGATTCATTTTGATGAATGATTTGGGAAGGTGTGAAGTGACGATGCTTTCAATCAATGTACGGGTGGAAGTGTTTCTGTGTTTTCCTCTCATTGCAGGACAATCCCACAATCAAAACTGGCTGAATGCAGCATTATTTTGACTGTTTAGTTCTTTGCGATTCTCAAAATAATTCCAAAAGGCCAGTAATAGTCATGGACTTTAAAATGTACAATTTTTTTGTAACATGTTTACCATGCTCATTCTTTTAGGATATATTTCAGCTAATTTTCTCTACATTTTCAGTGGATAGACTTCAGGTTTTCCCTTGATCTTAATGTCTACTATTGAGAGCCTGGTATTGAGGCAGTAGAGAGCTGAGACTGAGGTCAGATGACCTGGTTCAAGTCCTAGTCTGAATTGGTTCTGGATAAAAGTGCACACTTGTGTTAGATTCTTTTCAAAAATTGAACTGGGAAGGGGGGAGACTATGCTTCTGTGGCCTAATTCCATCTAACAGAAGGTGAGGAGGCCCAGGGGCTTGCAGTGGGTGGCAAGAGGCCCATTCTTGTTGATGTGGTCCTGGGAACACTTTTCTCTCAGTAAACCTAGAGCCAGACTGCCCTGGGGGAAAATGGCTGCTGGGTATCTTCAGTCTAGAAGGTTACCTGTAGCAAGGAGCTGAGATTCCAAACTGAAGGGGTGGAAGGGAAGGATGAAATTGAGCTATGGTGTGTGGAATCTCCCTGGAGTTGCTCTTAAAAAGGGTGTAGAATAGGTTTTAAAAAATGAATTTTTCACAAGTAGAGAAAGGAAAATAACAGAGGGGCCAATGCTTAAGTGCTCATATTCTGTATTTCTGGGCATGGTGCCATTTATAGATTGGAAAGACTTTGTCATGAGCCATATCTTGGTAGAAGGAAAAATATTTAGAAATCATAGAAATTATATTTCTGGCTTTTGCTCTTTTACTTCCTAGAAAATATACCTTTATCTTCATACTTAAGGATATAGAAGGATATGTGTGTGTGTGTACTTACACATACAAATATACTTATATATACTTTCATGCTTAAGCATATATACATACACACATGTGTATATTTTCAGTAATATTTGTTAATATGTTTGCTCATTATTTTGGCCAGTGTACATAAATCTGTGGCTTGGCCACTCACATAGTCTGCTATTTACAATATTCATAAGTGCACACCTTCACACTCTCTGCCCCACCCTGTCCCCAGGGTGTCTTTTCCTATTACAAGATTCCCTTCACACAAGGATCAGCCTTTTCCATATTCCCTTTAATAATAATCTTGTTTTTGAAATACCACATGGTGAACTGAGTCTCTATGTCTTTGTTTTAAATTATCTGAAAACCAGGCCCAAACGACCTTTACGTATTTTGAGAGCCTAACCCTGAACTGCTGCCAGGTATTTGTAGCAGAACGAGAGAAGTCACATGGTCACTCAAACCTTCTTGCAGACAACAAGGGGTAAAAAACGGAATAAGAAAAATAATTCAAAGACCCCTCAACTATTTAAAGATACAGGGAGGCCATAGGACAGATGAGAACAGGGATTATTTTGATATAAAGCAGCTGGCCCATGATATAAGGATCAGGAACTTATGGATGCTGGCCCAGCAGCACCTGCTTGTTGCTTACTTGTGAGGCCACAACCAAAGCTCTGCCAAAGGAACCAAGGGACTGGAGGTCACGGTTGGAAAACCACTTGCAAATTTAATGTTGGGTTATATTCTTGCTTGCAGCACTGGGGATTGGACCTGGGACCTCATGCATGCTCTGCCATGGAGCTGCATCTTCATCTCACCTGTAAATTAAGAAACTTATTATTTTTAACTATGTGTTTGTACATGCATCCTTGTGGGTGTGTGTACACTCTCAAGTGTGTGTATGTGCGTGTGTGCATGTGTGTGTATGTGCTCAAACAAGTGTGTGTGTGTGTATGTGTGTGTGTGCACACCAGGTTTGTGCAGGTGTCCGTGGAGGCCAGGAGAGGGCATCAGATTCCCTGGAGCTGGAGTTACAGGTGCTTGTGAGCTGCCCAGTGTAGACTCTGAGAACCAAATGCAGCTTCTTCTGGAGGAGAGTAGTAAACATTCCTAAGCACTGCTTCGTCTCTCCAGTCCCCATGGCCCCACTTGGGAATTTGACAGGAAAGTTTGGTGGCAGCAGAAACATAGAGAACATAGCTCTTTGGCATGCACCCATGAGAAACCCCCGGCTTCCTGGACAGCACCCACAAGAAATGCCCTCCCCTGCCATGCATCTAGCTAGAGAAAAAAAGCAGAGAATCACTCACTTCCTAGAAGATGAAGCTATTTGCTCTCACTGTGTCTCTGCACTGACTCACAGCTTGTCTTGATGGATGTATTTCCCAGCAATGCCAATGTTTACAGGCTTGATAATGATGTGGAAGAGGGAGTGTAGCCAGCCAAGCTGGGGTGTCAGCGCAGATATCCTGAACCCGAGAAGATGGTGCATCATATGTGTCCAGCATTTTGGCTCATGGAAAATTACACAATGTAGTCGAGAATCCTCATGGTTAACCTACAGTGACATCTGTGGGGAGCTACAGTGATGCATCACAGGCACCTATTATGTAGGAGGCAGACATTGTGGTTGGAATTCAAGGACTTTCCTCACCCCTTAGACTGAAAACCAGCAATCCTCAGAGGAACATGGCGGAATCCAGAGGTGGCATGATACGTGATCCCATGTCACATTGCTAAGAAACAATGTTTGAGTTACACTTGGAAAAGAATTCGAGGGAACCAAAATGATGCCAGGTTCAGTTGAGACCTACAAACAGGAATAAAGAGCATGGGTGGAGGTACACTGAAGGTCACTGCGAAAGAGGACAAGATGGGACTGCCTGAAAACTGGTTTCTAATGCAGTGAAATGCATCGACACAGCGACAGTGCCGAGGAGTCACATGCTGTTGCACCCTCCCACTCTTTGCACAGACAAACTCAGTGTAAGTTGTTACTACAGACACATAACTGAAATGGATATTTCAATTTTGAGAACAACCACTAAAAATAATAAAGAGATATAGTTACAAGACCTATAGCAGAAAGAAAATCTCAAGATGACATCTCATTATTAGAAAGCATGCCAAATGCCTGGGGCTGCAGTCCAATGGCACAATGCAGAGCAAAAGCAAAACCAAATAAGCACAAGGAAAAGAAGAGTTGAACAAAGGAACAAAAATTAGATAAGGCATATTGGAAGAGATCTGAACATCGTCCTATCAATTATATCTAATATTAATTGACTAAACTTTTCAATTAAAAAGCACAGTATATCAAACTAAGAAATGGTAAGACCAACTAGTGCTCTCTACAGTTATAATGACAGGATAAATTGCAATGTCAGGAAGACTGGCAAGAGACATAAACTGTAAAGGGAGAATGGTTGTAAACCTTTAAATAAAGAGAAACGTTGGAGGTAGTAAGGATGACCACTTCAAGGCTTTTGGGGGTGAGCTCAAGTGTAGACAGAAGGAAAATATCTTAATGGGAAAAATGGTCAAAATAACCCCAAAAGTAGAACAATATACTATATCACTAAGCTTACAAAGGAACAAGGACATTTGACCAAAGAAACATTATCATTGTTTCTTTGGAAGTACCCAGCTAGCAGGGGACTTAGGATTGCCACATGTTTTTGTAATGGTCAGAGTAAGTCATGTAAGCAGCATAGACAGCATAGGCCAGTGGTTCTCAACCTTCCTAAGGTCGCGACCCTTTGATACAGTTTCTCATGTGGTGGTGACCACCAACCATAGAATTAGTTTAACCACTGTTTCAGTAGCCCCAATTTTGCTACTGTTATGAAGTGAATGTACGTATATGTGCTTTTGATGGTTTAAGGTGATCCCTGTGTAAGAGTCAACCCCCAAAATGTAGTGACCCACAGGTTGAGAACCTTTAGCTGGGCAGTGGTAGCTCACAGCTTTAATCCCAGCACTCTGGAGGCAGAGACAGACGGATCTCTGAGTTCAAAGCCAGCCTGGTCTGTGGAGTGAGTTCCAGGATAGGCACCAAAGCTATACAGAGAAACCCTGTTTTAAACAGGCAAGGAAGGAAGGAAGGAAGGAAGGAAGGAAGGAAGGAAGGAAGGAAGGAAGGAAGGAAGGAAGGAAGGAAGGAAGGAAAACGCATCCCTCTAGGGGCCATGCCTAACTGCACAGGGAGCACGGAGATTTAGCTCTCTTGTGAGCTTAGAAGACAAGAAATGGAAGAGGCAGGTGTTGCCTAATGACTGGAAGTGTTCTGAGAAGTGGGTCCTTGGTGATTTCATCTTGTACAAGCACCGGTGGGGTGCACTCACACAGACCTGGGCTGGGTAGGTCAGTCTCTTGACCTGGCTTCTTGATGCAGTTGAGAAACAGGGTAAACATGAGCTGTGAGACTGAGCCAGCGTTGACCCAGTATATGGTGTTAGATATTTTCAAAAGTGCGTGTATGGTGCTGGGCAGCAGTGGTGTACACCTTTAATCCCAGCACTCAAGAGGCAGAGACAGGTGGATCTCCATGAGTTCAAGGTCAGCCTGGTCTACAGAGTAAGTTACAAGACAGGCTCCAAAGCTACAGAAAAATCCTGTCTCAAAAACCAAAACCAAACAAACAAACAAAAATGCACATAGGTCAAGTTTACATAGTAACAACACGATAAATTCAAATCAGTACCATTGCTGCTACAAAGGATTGCCTCTGTTAGCAGTGTGTGTAACTTCCCTACACCTGCCAACACAGTACAATTGCTTGGGACAGTATTGCCATCGTTACCAGAGAAGGAATGTTTCGAGCCAAGGAGTTACTGTGGCTACCAGATGATCACAACTAGCTGTAGGCCTCAAAGATGCTCATCCAATAGCTGGACAGTATGTGTCTGTGACCCCAGCACTTAGGAGGTGCAAGGTCACACTTGGCTACCTGGCACTTGAGGCCACCCTGGGCTACCTTTGTTCCAGTTTCAATAAATAGTGTTTACTAAGACACATTGAAAGTAATTGATTTTATGTCAGACACTGTTTTGAAGGATTTCTCTCACTTTGTTTTTATATTCAGTCTACTTCCTGTTATCTCATCTTAACATTGGTATAGGGAGTTACAGGAAATCTTAGTCTTATAAAAATATTTAGATATTGTCAATTCACTAGCACATTAAAGGACTACTACATTAAAAATAACTATTACTGTTCTAATCAGTGATTAGATAGATTTTTCTCTAAATCTATGTAGGATCATGTCTCAAAAAAAAGAAATGTCATGCCAGCCTGTAGATGGCAGTGTGGCTTCGTGCTTGAAGAGAAGTGGGGGGCAGTGAGGAACCGGGAACCGTTTGTCTCCACTGCAATCTGGCACGATTAAGGCAAAATGACTTCATATCTCATTTAGAAAAATACATTTTTAATAAACAGGCAGATAGGTTTTAACTGAGTCCTGAGCAAGCATCTCTTCCTTGTTTGGAACCCATACTCCCTCATCTTGACTATCTTGGTTTTGCCTGTGATTAAGAATGGCAGTTTTCTGAGTCTCCTTTTCACCTTGTTCCCTAACTCAATTACTCGGCCATGAGTGCTTCAGTTTACAAACATCCAAATGTTTTATTATTTCTTGTTTTTAAAGTATATTCATGTTTTAAGAAATCATGATTGATGATAACACGCATGTGCCCACGGGCACACGCACAATCCCCCACCCCCCTCCACTTCCATTTGTCCCAGCTGCATGGTCTATTGTGTTAGGAAGTCTGGCGTGTCAGGGCTGGGATGTAGTTCAAATTGTAGTGTGCTAGCCCAGCATGCGAGAAGCCCTGGATTCCATTCCCAGCACATATAAAATTGGGTCTGAGGGTCCACATCTATAATCCCAGTACTTGGAAAGGCGAGGCAGGAGGATCGGAAGCTCAAGACCCTTCTTGGCTACACAGTTGAAGTACAGATCCTATTTCAAAGAATAAACAAACAGAAAAGAAGATTTGATGGAAGACCCTCCCTACCCCTGCTGGCTCCTCTGAACTTGTCTGCTGTCACTTGGCCATCTACTGCGGAGTGGCTTCGGCTTTGCTCTGAGCACCGGACACAGCATCTCTTGGTAAGGCCAGCAGGGATGTCCAAAGGACACATTCTAGATTCCTTTTCATTGCTCTTTGCACCTTCCTTCCTGGCACTTCTTGGCTGTGGTAGTCTGTGCCCTCCCACACTCCGTCACCTCCCGTTTCCAGAAGAAACGCTTCCCTTCTCTGCTAAGCTAAGTGTTGAGGTCCCTTGGGCCGCAATCATCTCAGTTTTCTCCCATTCCCCAAATTAACCCATTGGCTTTCTCCACCTGGGGGGTGTACATGGGAGTTTCCACTCTGGCCAGTGACACGGTCCCCAGACCAGGGCACTTGACCAGTTTCCTTCTTTCTAGATTTACTTCCTTTTCAGTCCCTTCTCCACATTTTCCTCTCAGAACAAAAGCTTTCCAAAGCAAACTCCCTTCTTAGAATGCTCCCAGGGTTTTTCGTGGCTCAATAAATCCAAAAGCTTCAACACTGTCCTGTGTAATCTGAAGCCCAGTTTGAGCATTCTTCCTCACCTGGTGGACTCCAGCCTCAGCAGGCTTCTATCAATATTTCTACCCAGGCTCTTGGCAACCGGCCTGCAGACCTAGGGATGTACCATCCTCTCCTTCCGGTGTTCTCATGTAGCCCTGTGCCTGTTCATCCCCACAAGCTCCTCCCCCATCCCTGCAGGTGCCCTAGGGTCCTCCTGTGTCGGGCTCTCATCTCAGTTCCTATCTATTTCAGCGTCTTTCCCCAGGTCTGGCTGAGGGCAGTTTTGTGCACTGCTGATTTCTGCTCTGTGAGAGGCCACATGGTGGAGACGGACCACCTGGCTCCCTGTTTTAGGCTGGTTTCCAGCAACATTCCAGGGGCAGCCCAGGATGGCATGCACTTACGGAGAATGACAGGAAGCAAGTACTTCAGGCTGTCAAGGGCAATGCTGTTCATTTTTTCAGAAGTTTAACATCTCCCTGGGCATTCATTTTTTTAAGGCAAATAATGGCAAAACAAAAATACTGTTCTGAGAGATTTGTATGAAACCATTCACGTACAAATGAACTTTTTAGAATATCAACTATCTTATAACTAGTAGCTTAAAAATTTTAATATTGATGATTTTTTCACAGAATGGGTACACATTTTAAATTTTGTTTTGTTCTTGATGATGCCTAGCAACTGCGGCTAGTATAAATTGGATGGTGTGGTGGGACATTTTCTTTGTCAGCTTGACTGCATTTAGAATCACCATGGAAACACACCACTGGATGTGTTGGTAAGGATGTTTCCAGAGAGGTGTGACTGAGGAAGGAGGACCCACCTTCGATGTGGGCAGCGCCATTCCACAGGCTGGCATCCTGGACTAAATGAAGAGAAGTGACAACGGGCACCACAGTTGCTCTTTCTGCTTCCTGACCACAGAGTCAATGTGCTCAGCCGCTTCACTGGCCTCCCCACACTGAGGGACTGTGGCCCCTCAGATGGTGACTCAGAGCAAACCCGTCCTTCCTTTATGTTGCTTTTGTCTTGTATTTTTATCACAGCAGCAATAAAAGCAACCAATACAGATGTCCAAAGGGAATTTCAAATTCTGAGCATCATTTCATTAGGACCTAGGAAATATATGTAGACAGTTCACCCACTTTTCTATAAATATTCTCAAATTCAATGAAAGGCATTAAGATACTTGGATTAAGAAAAAGCTTATCATTTTCCCAGTAATTAAATTGCCAGTCCTAATTGACCCCGTAGACCACAATTGCTCCTAAATTATACCTGAGTTCTGCGTCTAAATTTGAGCGGCCTGAGAGAACAGCAATGACTCACCATTTTTCCAGCTAAAGCTGTCTTAAGTCGGGCCACTATTCAAGCCCATTTTTCTAAATCAACATCCATGGGTAGCTGTTCTCACTGATTGGAAAACTGTCTGTCCGCATAATGTGTATTGAACACCTCCGTGGTCCATGACTCACAGTTCCGCTTGATGTGAGAAGTGCTCATCTCTCTTCATTTAATCTGCAAGAGGAAGCATCTGCATGAAGAGGGTCAGCATGTGTGTGCAGAGCTATTCACCAAAAGCGAGAACCCCCAGCTGCATTTGGAAGGACCCTGCTGGGCCTGGGATTACTCTCATCAATCTCCCTGCCGCATTTCCCCCCAGTAGAAAATGAGGTACTTTAAAAGATAATTATGCCTTTATTTGGCTCAAAGAACAATTTCCAAAACCTTCTGGTCTGATTTAGAGATGTCTTTATTCATCTGCTTAGGAACTGGGAAATGGAGGGAAAAAAATCTTCATGGCTAGCTAGCAGAAATTACTGAAAAGTCTGTATATGTGTGTGCACGTGCATGCATGTGCGCACACACACATACACACAATGTGGAAGCCATTTAAGAGTTAAATGGGCAGCACAGGGGTAGTGGCACAGGATGCTAATGCAGTACTGTGAAGGAGAAGCCCTGAAGAACACAAGTTCAAGGCCAACCTCACCTATATAGAGAGTTCAAAGCCAGTCTGGGCTAGAAGAGACCATGCATTAAAAAATAGAGAAGAGTAGAAAGATATTTAAAACAAGACAAGGGTCAAGTACATCTACCATGTTTGCTTAGTGTTAGAGAAGACCCACAGTTTTCCCTAGAAGATTCTATCCAGAGATGGGCCATGCCTGCCTAGCCACTGACAGCCCTAATATGTGAAGACCAAAGAGAGTGGACCTCATATACTCCAGCTTTTCTGAAGAAACACACAGAAAAACAAAGCAGAAGTTGGTTGGATTTTTCTTTTTCTGTTAGGGCTTTTTATTTGGTTTCTCCTGGCAGAAAACACACTCAACTCAGGCTTAGCAACACATGGAAAATGGCTCATGAAGCTCCAAGGCCCAGTGGGCATTATTGTTAGATGGGGCTGGACAGTGACCCTCATTGTTACCACATGTGTTTCTCTCCCTGTGGTCCAGCACATCTTCCATTTCAACAGGCTCTTGTTGCATGTAGGGAAGATGCGGCGGAGCCCACACACCATTATTATTAATGGTATGTGCCAGTAAGGGGGAAAAAATCCCAGTTATTATGTATTTTTGCAATGTTAGAGATTGAGCCCAGGACCTCACACATACTGAGCAAGACAAGTGTCCAACCGCCTGAGAACAATTCTGAGACTTTAGGAGGGTGGAAGGGGTAACTCCCCCACTGACCTCCAGTTGACCTCCATGCGGCTAAAAATGACACTGAATACTTTAGTGTATTATATTTGAATTTTCTGTGACTTCTTTGAGTTTGTAAAGGTCTTTGTGTATGTATGTATATAGTATGTTTATGTATATAGACGTATATGTGTGTGTATGATGTATGTATGTGTTTCAAATGCAAGTATGTGCATATAGATCAGAGGTCAACCTTGGACATTGTTCCTCACCATCCATCTTATTTGAGACCAGGTAGGACTCTGTTCACTGCTCTGTATGCCAGGCTGACTGACCTGTGAGCTCCCAGGAATCCTCCTGTCTCTGCTCACATCTCACAGGAGGCTCGCTGGGATTATAAAATGTGCAACCACACTTGACTTTATGTGAGTTCTGAGATTTGAACTCAGGACCACACAGCTGTACATAGCAAATGCTTTTTCCTACCGAGCCACTCTTGAGTTCTATCGGCATGTGGTTGTGTGGTTGGAATCTGTGCTACTGAGTGTGAAGATACCGTGGATTGTTGTCTGCTGACAAACATGGGGTTCTGTCCACGATGACTCTTGCCTTTCCTAAGTCCATTTCTCTCAAGGGAATGAAGCCTCCGTGGCGTGTTCTAAAGCCTCTCTCCCGCGCCTTCTCTCAGTGCCACCTCCAGTTCTCACCACCTCCATCCCCTTTCACCTTCTGTGCCTTTCCATTCATTAAAGAATGGATGCCCACAGACTCCTGTAGCAGGGATGGTCTCATCTTGGTTTGCTTTTGTTTGGTGTTTAGGATCAAACCTAGCGCTTTGTGGGTGCTGAACATGGTCTCTACCACAGAGCTAGGCCACGGCCTGGATCTTGTATTTTATCCAACTTGACAATTACATTTTAAAATTTAGAATGTAAAACATTTGTGTTAAAATTCTTATTATTAAGATTTTTGATATGACTTTGTATATATGTTATTTGTTATCTATTTAGTACTTGATTCACACACATACAGTGGTTTTTTTTTNGGGGTGTTTCAAGGCAGGGTTTCTCTGTGGCTTTGGAGCCTATCCTGGAACTGGCTCCTGTAGACCAGGCTGGCCTCGAACTCACCAGTTTTTTGTTTTTGATATAGGATCTCTTGTAGCCAAAGAGGACCTTAAACTCTTGAGTTTCCTGCCTCCGACTCCCGAATGCTGGTAATACAAGTGTGTGCATCCATACCTGGCCACCTCACATATTTATTAGTATTTCTCTTTTCTTTCTTTTGGAATAACTACCTTCATATCTTGTATTATCTCATTTATTAGCTCATAACTATAAATTTACACATTTAACGTCATATCTTTAGACAACATATTGCCATGATTAGAGCCTTACGGTTTTGCTTGCTTATCCAGCTTTTTACTTATGTGTGTGTTATTAATTGCATATGTCATACTTTTATGTTACAAAGTTAAATAGATACAGAATATTTTATATTTTTCAAATTACTGAAAAGTAATACCGCTTATATTTACCATTCAAGTGTTTTCTGTTGTCATTGTTGTTGTTTATTTGTTCGTTTGTTTCTTTCCTCTAGGTTTCTATTGTTTGGTCAAAGTCTGGTGGCATTACATTTTGTAGCCTGGTTTTCTTTCACTGTCTAAAACATTTTATCTTCATTTTTGCTGAATATAGAGGTCTATTTTTAGAAGTTGAAAGCCAGTAATTACGTTCCAGTTTACTTAGTTCCCAAGCAAAGTCTATGGTCATTCCTTTTCTGTGATGGTACTTAATTTCACTTACTTCTGCCTGATACAGAATTTTCTCTTATTACCCCGCCTCTTCTCCCCACCCCATCCATCAGATTAGGCCCTCTTTGCATGTAGCCCCAGCTGGCCTCACATTGGAGCTTCTCCTTCATTCTGTGGTTACAGGTGTGTGCCCCTAGACAAAAATACCTGACGCAAGGTCTGTCTTACTGTCTGTAAGAACGCACTTACAGTGAACCACATGGCATGATAAGGGGATATGCATTTGTCCCACGTTAATGGCCAGATATGAAGCTGGCCTCATGAGATTTGAGGAATATGCCTCATGGAGTTCATTTTACACGTGTGTTTCATTTAGAAATGCATCATTGTTATTCCCCTGTGATATCAGATACAATATGGTATCACTCCATTTGTTTCGGAATCCCTTGACCTTTTTTTTTCTAAGATTTATTTATTATGTATACAGCGTTATGCATGCCTGTATGCCAAAAGAGGGCACCAGATCTCATTATAGGTACCTGGGAGGCACCATGTGGTTGCTGGGAATTGAACTCATGACCTCGGGAAGAATAGCTAGTGCTCTTAACCTCTGAGCCGTTTCTCCAGCCCTCCCCCTTTACCCCTTTCTTATTTTTAAGAATTTTACACTTGGGCTTGAGAGAGGACTCAGCTATTAAGAGCACTGGCTGCTCTTCCAGGGGTCCTGAGTTCGAGTCCCAGCACCTACATGTCAGCTCACAATTGTCTATAACTGTAGTCCGACAGGATTTAGTGCCTTCTTCTGGTGTGCAGATATGCATGCAGAAAAGCATCCATATATATAAAATAAATAAATTTAAAAAAGAGAAATTTGCATTTATTTTCAGTTCTCTGTTACTTCAAAACTGTGTTAAAATTTCTTGATGTGAATCATTGCTTTATGTCCTTCTGGTATACATGTGAACGTGAAATTATTGAATCAGAAGCTTTGTGAGCATTGAGACCCCGCTCAGTACTTGACGGGCATGTCACACCAGCGTTCCGCTCTCTGTTTTGTTCTTGAGTGAGTTCCTACCGAAAGCGATCACTCTGTGAAGTCCATTGCCGGGAAGAAATAAGAACAGCTTTTCCTCCTAATGTCTTACGGGGGAGTGACCAAGAAGATTTGGGACACTAAGCAGCCTTAAAAAAGAGGTGATTAAACCCCTTCTTAGGAAAAGCCCACAACGGTACATTATTTAGTAGACATTTAACGACTGTAGTTTATGAGAGGGTTAAAGAGAACATGGGTCAGCAGGACCAAGGGACTGCTTACGGAGTCTGAAGCGTGGCACTCCATGGCACATTCATGGCTGGGGCCAGCTGGTGCTCAGAAGGGTGTGTTTGGAGTAAGAAGACTGAGTTTAGAAGCTGACAGTGAAGAATCCTGTGTACCCTGTCTCCCACATGCTGTGGGGAGGGAGACCCCCTTTTCTGTCACAATCTCTTATCCCTGGACTTGTTCCTGTCATGGGCCTCATTGAAACCAAGAGCTCACAGTCAACAGCTAAAGACCTCAAAGGTCCCTTTTGGTTGCTGTCATTATTGTGAAGACAGCAGGTTCAAGTCTTGTGTGCACTGTGCGTTCAGCTGGTTTGTGATGTAGGAGGGTCATCTTTCTTGGCTTCTCAGCAGAACACAGTGCGGTTCTGTTCCACAGCAGGGCCTCTCTTACTGTCTGACTGGCTGTCCTGTGAACTCCAAGCTAGCTGCCCCACATGCTGCTGGGTGAGTCTTCTGCCTTTGCTCCCTGTAGGATGCTGGGACAGATGTACCCTGCTGGGTTCTACCTTTTTATATGGGCTCTGGGGATCAGACTCAGGTTATCGGCCTTGTGTGGCAAGTGCTTTCCTCACCCGAGCTATCATTTAACAATCTGCAGTAGTGTATATGAGTTGTGCAAAATAGTGGTTTCATTGCGATGTCACATATAGGGAAAGGTAGTTTGACTGTACTTACGCTTTTTATCTCCAAATGTATGGTAATTAACAGCACTGTACAGCTATTTAAGGTAACGATCTCATTCTCCAGCTCCATAAAGCCTTTAATAAACACAGTTAGTGGTTTAATTCTCACTTTGCTGTGATGCCTCTTAAAATTTCAGCAAAGAATATTAGGTTATTTTGCACTTACCCTGTATGCATAGCAGATATTTAAATTTGAGACATTTCATTACACACTTAGTTAAGATTATATTAAGACTGTCGGATGCATCCAGATGTCCCTGACCTCTCTGGGTCCCCTACTGCTGTAATCTCATGGCTTTTGTCAGCCCCAAAATGGGAAGTAAGAGAAAAAGGCATCCAAGGCCGTGTATTATATGTTATTAAAAACATTATTAGTATGACACTTTATTATTTTTGTTTCAAAAAGAGCTCTTTAGTGTGATATTTTGAGTTTAAAAAATCTAACAATTTCTCTATTGACTAAGAACATTCTGGGTTCTGAGTAACATGCTGTGCTTGAGAGTTGGGCCAATGCCTCCTCGTCATTTGGGGCCAGCTGGTAGAATGACTTGGGATCATAGATCTGACATCACACATAGACAGAGAGAATGACAATCGCTGTGACCAGTCCCGAAAGGCATGCTTCTAGGTCATTCTGCCCAGGTCTTCATGGACCTGTTTCCCATGCTGACTCTTTGGTAAAGCTGTTTGTAGTAGATTTGTGCTGTGGGTGCCAGCTAGTTGACTTTACTTGTATTGCAACCAAGTCAGTAGCTGTAGAGCCTGCGGGGCAGCTCCGAAAGGCCATCTTCTCCAGACAGATGAACAAAACGTAGGGGACCCACCTTGGAATAATGAGGGGGACCCCGTGAGAACTGC
This sequence comes from Bramus lutescens, assembly GCA_001685075.1. NCBI lineage: Eukaryota > Metazoa > Chordata > Mammalia > Rodentia > Cricetidae > Bramus > Bramus lutescens. The sequence goes on along the minus strand of LOEQ01004113.1, from coordinate 341,826 downwards.
CTGCAGGTGCACAGCAGGATGGGTGTTTGGGAAGATTGGGGGATGTGCCTCAAGCTGGGCTCTGTGTTACCAAGAGCGGAAACCTTCCTAACTAGCTGTTTCCGATACTCAGAAATCATACTTATTTTTGAGACAGAGTCTCTCCTGGCAACATTGTCCGGCCTGGAACTCACTATGTAGAATAGACTGGCCTCAAACCCTCAGAACTCCACCTGCCTCTGCCTCTCAAGTTCTGTGATGCAAGGCATATTCAACTAAATTTATTATTAATTGATTTTCTATTCAGATATAAGAATGAGCTTGTGAGAGAATTTGAATACTTGACAATCTTTTACAAAAATATACTTAATTCACACACAGAGGACATTCTCTCTCTCTCTCTCTCTCTCTCTCTCTCTCTCTATCCTATCTTCCTCCTGACTTGATATTCCTTTAAAAATTGTTATTGCTATTAAACCCCACGAGTCCATTAGTCCTGACCATGTGTGAATAAATGTGGGGCTGTCCACTGGGATGTGGACAATCTTCCAGAGACTAACTGCATCCCCAAAGAAAATTGACCCTCTCTCCATTGACTGTCAATAGCTCCTCATCTAGGGTCGTGTTTTTGAAGCCCCTCCCCCCACCCATGTTGGACTTTTGGCTGACTTGGTGCTGAGAGCTGCTGTGTGCCTCAGTCCTGTTGTATCCTGAAGGCTGTATTTCCCAGCTCTCCTCCCCACCCTCCTGGCTCCCGAACTCTTTCTGCCCACACTTCCGTGATATTCCCAGAGCCCTGGGTGCGCTACTTTGTTTCTGTTGTCCCTTGTTTCCCTTGCCTGGCTCCAGAGATTTCACCCCAGTCACACAGACCAATCAAACAGAACCCCAATCCAAATGGAAGGCAAAACAACTTCCAAAGCAGTCAGAACCACTCTCCGTTGTTCCACCAGTGCAGCTTGTGATACAGAGTGTAGACTTTATTAATCAGGCTTCAACAGAATAAGCAAAGACATTTCAGCCACAGCCTTCACACCACCCAAGTAGGACATGGCTGCTGCACTCAGGGCAGACTCAATTAAACAGGGATGTATGTCTCTTCTAATGATCAAAACATTAGTGTTTCATGTAACTTATATTATCTCTCTTTGCTCCTGTGTCAGAATGTGCTTGCTTTTGTGTTTGGTCCCCAGGCAGGCAGCCTTGGCAACACTAATTAGTCAAGAACAACAGACAGTATTCAGGTGCAGTGAACCATTTCAATTCAAGAGAAAATGGTCATGTGAGGAGTAGACTCAGATCTGCTTGCTTTGGGTGGCAGGGGTGTGTGTGGAGATGGCTACAAAGATTCCTTGTAGGATGTCTTGCACCCCGTATTCCTTCATGCTACCCCAAACCTCTGCACCCTTCCTGTCTCTCATAGAATAGAGGACAGCATGAACGCTCTTCTTGGTATCAAAAAAAAAAAAACTTGCGAGATAATTGGTTTCTCCTCACTCTGGTTTTCTCTGCCTGCACAAACCAGCAACCCTGTTTTCTCTGCTACCAAAATCTAGCTCATTTCCATCTACTTTCTGCTAGCAATGCCACTGCTGCTCTAAGTCAGGCCATTGTCTCTCACCTGGACAACCTTTGAACTTGTGTCTGATCTGCTGTCACTACCATCCACACAGTCATCACTCTGTCCCTTTCTTTCCAGGACCTCATTTGTGCCCGGTTCCCTCTGAGCTTTCACAGCATCTTAGTCTAACTTCTACACCCAGTCCCTTTGTCAGCATACTGAAGTATTTCCTCCTTCAGGGTCTTATGACAACCATCCCTTCTCTTGGCCATCCATTCCTTCCTGCTGTGACTCTGTCTCGTTCTGAAAGTCTCAGGTCATGTTCCTTCTCTCCACTTCTGGAGCTCTGAGCTGCCACCTCACCCAGCCAGCCTGGTTCACCTACAGCCTGTGTTCATTGCATCCCTGGGGAACTTCCTCCACCGTGGCCCTGAGCCCTCCCGTGTCCTGACTTTGCTGAGTGTTTCCTGCTAGAACAGAAGAGAAATGAACACTGAGACCTGTCAACTGGTCTTAGTCATCTTATTGTCACACCAACATCTGGCAGCAGAAGTGGTGCTCACTGCACAGCTGTGCATCAGGCAGTTTGCAGTGCACATGGGCTTTACAGCTCATTGCAGTGTTTAAAAGGCAGATGTGAAGAGGAGCATTTAGCTCGGTTGCTTCAGCTCTGACAGCATGCTAAATGTCTTCCTAGAGTGCTCATGGGATATCCAGTACTCCTTGGAGCAAGCTGGGAATGAGGAGGAGGCAGGTGTCATGTCCTTTGACAGATAAGAAACTGACACTCAGTTATGCAAATTTATATCTGAGTGACACAAAAGGATCACAGAAGCTTTCCTCTCCTGAAATGTAACACTTCGTTAAAGAAGCTGGGTTTTATCCTGAGCTAGATTGCCCCACCACTGAAGAGAAAAGGGACCAGAGAAACATGAAATAAGCAAAGTCAAATGAATAACAATATTAAAAAGAATAAGACCTAAACATAAGTGATTATCCTTTTGTGAACAGGGTTCATATGCATATATATGTATGTATATATTGTATGCAACTTATTTGTGGTAGCTAGGGAAGTATATGTCCATTCTCATAAAAACTTGAATTACATGTATTTTATATTTATTAGTATATTATATTGGATAGATATTTTATGTTGTGTTTTTTTTAATTAGGAAAAAAGATCTCTAATGTGTCATAAGTGTTCTAGCTAATCTGCTTTTGAATACAGATTTTGTTTGTCAAATACACAAAGGCATCCATAACATCGGTAATAAATGTTCCATGAGCTTTTTGGTCTCCAGACATCACCTCTTTGACTCTCTGTTGCTATGGATTTTCATTTGTATTCCAGGGAGGTTGGGTTGCCATAGAGAACGTGTGGTTGTAGAGGAGTTGCCATAACAACTGCCCGCCATTATGTACTTTTCAGTGTCCGCTAGCTGGAGGTGACAGATAATGCAAATGGTGTTTATTTAGGAGCCCAATAATGAAAAATAAAACAAACAGCAGCCTGTGCGCTATCAATATTGCTATCAAATATTTAAAACGTGATGCTTCCTACGCTTTATTCCAATAAATTAAGCAGCACCAAAAGAAGGCTCTCTAAAAAGCTGTTAATTCAGCAGCCATTTAACTGCTGCTCTGGAGATACTAAAATTTCTAATTGCCTCAAATGTTTCTCATGCGTATAAACAGCTCCGCGTCAGATGAAGGCCATTCTTGGTTTTCACCTTTGCCTTCATGACCTTGAAGGGCCTAGCTCAGGGATGTGGGAGGGGGCAAAGATAAGAAAGAATGGTTTTGTCTTTGAAGTAGAACTCAGAAATAAAGAAGGGAAGTCACTTGGTGACTCATTGTTCAATGTTGGTTTTCAAAAGAAAAAACAAAAACAAACAAAACCAAGTAGGGAGCTATTCTTACTAAGAGAGAAAGTGCTGGGGTGGAAGAGAAACCCTGACCTGCTATTTGAAAGCATTTTGATGCGTCGAATGCTGTAGGGTTTGTTTTGGGATTCCTGCCCTATTAGGCTGGACAGGTTAGCCAGCCGTCTGCTAACCTCCATTCTTGGACGCCCTTAGTTCATCTCAGGGGTAAGTACAGAGAGCACTGTAAACAATTCAGCAGATCAGATTTCCTGAGAGAGAGGATTTGAAAAGAAGATGTATGTATTTTATGATTTCTGCTTTCATTCCTGGAATGTGTTAATTTTTTGCCCCCAACTCTGAGTCTTTCTCTGAAGCTATGGGGACAGCTGGCTTGAAGCCTGCTTGCCTTGTCTCTCTGAAGGCCAGGTGAAAAGGCCAACCCTCTTCAGCCATCTTACCCGGATGCTCGAGTTTTCTCCCGGGTCAGATAAAACCATCTCCCTTCCGCAGCAGCGCAATGTTGAGCAGAGTCGAGGGGTCACGGCTGGGGACTTCAGAGGCTGGGGAGCAGCTGCATTGCTCTCGATAACCCCAGGGACCTGAGAGGAAAAGGTAAAAGGAGACAGTACATGCCCAAATGCAGCTTGCATGGAAGAGGAGTGCTTCGATAAACAGGGGTGTTTAAAAAAAGTTGACTTCTGGTGAATGGAGAGGTTGCTCAGTGGTTAGAGGACCCAGGTCAGGTTCCCAGCACCCGCATGGTGACTCATAACAATCTTCAGTAGTTCCAGAGCATCTGCCACCCTCTCCGAGTCTCTTTGGACACTGTACACACATGTAAACACCCAGACACGCAACACGAAGCAAAAAAATTAATTGAAGGCTACCTTTTCATCCCCAGTGCTATGATATCAACTTAGTTGCCTTTTACAGGGTAGAATATCAAGTAAAAGTCAACAGTAAGTTAACCTAAATTGCCACACATTGGGTTGCTCAAACAATGGCCAACTTTCCACAGCATTGGCATACGGTCCTTGTGCTTGTATACATAAAAGCCTAGCAATGTAGTTGGCAGTATGAAGCTGTGATGTATGTGTATGAAGTATAATGATGTACGGCAGTTTTGAGCTTAGTGTCAAACTCTTGGGCACTTAACGCAACCAAGGGTTAACAAGGATGCAATTAGACTACCAGTTTGTGTATTTTCTCTGCCACTGCCTGTCTCAGAGCAGTGGATAAAGAAGTGCTTCAGCCAGAAGCACTCAGTCTGGGGTCAAGTGGCTGTGAATCCTGGCTCGATTCATATTGGCTGCATTATGTTGGGCAATTTAACCTCTCCGGGTCCCCATTTCCTCATTTATAGGCTAGGATAGTTACAGTTACTATGTCTCACATGGTTATAAGGATTGCATTGCCCTCTTTGCCACTGGCCTGATACATAGAAAGTACCGCTTTCATTAGGGGGGAAAGAAATAGACGCATTGAGGGTCAGAGGCACTCACTGATTATGACTGGTCACAGGACAAGGTCTTGTCCAGTGTGAAGATTAATCACCTCAGAGTAGTCAGGTAATTAATGCCCAAAGTAATGAACACATTTCACTGTTTTTTTTTTTAATTGTACATAAGACATTAACACGGTGGCCTTTTGCGCACTATCCCACAGCTCCATTACTACTGAGCCTCCCCCATACTGACTTAGTCCTGGCGTGGATGTTTCTGGAAGCAGACTACAGATGCATTTTTGTGAATAACAAGAAATAATGAGAGCAAATGGAGTTTATTTTCATAGCATCTTAAACCTCATTACCTGGCTTCATTTGCCCTTGATCTATTTAATGTTTAATAGAAAAGGTAAATGGAAGATGGCTTACTTATAGCAGCTATGGGTCCACATATCATTTCTGGATAATTGGTGGTAATACCCTCCACTTCCAAACATTTCCATCTTCAGTCTCTCATTGTATCTCTTCAAATACGGTCAATGCAAAGCCACTGTTCTTCATGCTCCTGTCTTTTGCAGATGTGTATAGTGTGTGTGTGTGACAGTGTTTGTGATAGTGTGTGTGTGCTTGCGGAGGCCAGAGTTGGCGTGGGTTGTCTTTATTGCTCTCCACCTTATTTTCTGAAACGAGGGCTTTCATAGCACCCTGAAGGTCACCTACCACCAAGGCTGTCCTTCAAGCCCTAGGGGTCCTCCTGCCTCCACCTTCTCAGCCCCAGGATTACAGATACACACCTCCTGCTCTGTGCTGAGGATGTAGCTCAGGTCCAGATGTTCGCACTGAAAACACTCCAGTGCTGGAGCGCTCTCGCCATTGTTCCGTAGGCTTTTGACATTTCCTCCTCTCTCCTCCGTGATTCCATTTTCTCTCCATGTAGGTATTTTTTTAATATTAAACAGAATTTAGTATATTATTTTGTTAGATGTACATTATGTTAAGCAGTTGAACCAAGGCAAAGCTGAAAACCAGCAAGGCAAACTTTAAACTCTGCATCTCCATGTCTGATGTCAAAGCACTCTTCAGATCTCCAACTCCTGTCAGATTTGTTGACTGTAACACACATCTTTCTCTTGGACTGGTTCTACTTTCTGTCAGTATCTCTCCCCAGTAGGCATCCCACAGCTCTGGAATCTCCAAATTTTGGAGTCTCCAAGGCAATTCAGGCTTCAACTTCACAGCTTAATGCAATGACCTCACTAGGCCTCCATTTGGGGACAACTCTTTTTTTTTAATTGATTTTTATTGAGCTCTACATTTTTCTCTGCTCCCTTTCCTGCCTCTCCCCT